>KQ996097.1:31855-86177 GCA_001598015.1 Dorcoceras hygrometricum
TCTAGTACTCTGGCCAGAGATTTATACACTATTATCCCCTCAGATAGCATAGGATATCCACGCATGTCTGCGAGCGGTGAATCCTCGACAACGATGCATCGACTCCTACATGCATCGGGATCTCACCCAATCCCGACGCCTTATTCCCAAGTGAGAGTTGGCAAACGGGTCAAAGTGACGCCTATCATGTAGAGTCTCAATGACGTTTCGAGTCGTGAGGACTAATCAGTACAACCAAGACCTCGGACTTATCCACTCGACAAATGGTAACCACTTGGAAAGTCCGAACGAGGGTAGTACGATAGATCACCAGGTCACTATCTATCTGCATGCTCAGAACATCACAATGTTCCCTACCAATGAAACATGGTACTTCGCATCGCAGATACTAGTCTCGAACTCGGGCGGCCTTATCCTCATTTTGACGATCCAATCGACTAGGAACATGTTCAGAATACACAGCGACTATTAGATGTGTTTCATGATAGCCGTCATACCCACTATCACATCTAACATACGCTTTAGTGCATTCTAGGTCTTTACTCAACGCAATTGTAAATCATTACACACATAATGAAAGTAAAGAATGCCATATAAGTAAATGCGAATATCATATATAAAGAATGTTTGTACAAGAGTCTATAAAACCCTCACGCCACAAGTTGGCTAGTTGGGCATCTACTCTAACAAACTCTTTGTCCTTTTTAACAAGATTTGCTAAAAGCTCCCTACTTCTATTTAAATTTTGAAATTGATACAAGCATTTTATAAAAAATTCTCCCATTTTTCAAAACATTTTATTTTCAAAGGAAAAGTTTAGATCCGGACCAACTCGGATTGTGCTTGGGGCAAAATCTTTCCGAAAACCTTCTGAATCGTGTTCTCAAATCTGAAAGAGAAGAAATCAGCTTTAAATAAATTAAATTAACTGGAGCTGAAATCTGAATGCTTGAATATCGAAATGGCCCATGAAATAAAAAGGTTAATATTTGTGGTCCTATGGATTTTGGGGCGTACAGAATTTTTCGGAGATCCATAGTTTCTTGGGTTTTGCTGGCTATTACAGACGTTTCATTGAGAGATTCTCTTGAATAGTCAGGCCGATGATGCAGTTGACCCAGAAGGATAGAAGATTCCTGTGGACAGATGAGTGTGAGTCGAGTTTCCAGTTGCATAAGGAGAAGTTGACTACTGCTCCTGTGTTGGCTTTGCCATCGGGTTCTGGAGGTTTCTTAGTATGCTTTGAGGCTTCTCTGAATGTTTTGGGCTATATACTGATGCAGAACAGGCGTGTGATAGCCTATGCGTCTCGATAGTTGAAACCCCATGAAACGAGGTACCCCATTCATGATCTAGAGTTGGCTGCTATTATGTTTGTCTTGAAGATTTGGCGTCACTACTTGTATGGTGGGCAATTTGTGGTGTACATGGACCACAAGAGTTTGAAGCATATCTTCACTCAGTCAGATCTGAACATGAGAAAATGTCGTTGGATGGAGTTGCTTAAGGATTTTTACTGTGAGATTCAGTATCATTCTGGGCGGATGAACTTAGTGGCGGATGCTTTGAGTAGGAGAGCCCAACCTGCGATGTTGACTTCGATGAGTATATCCAAAGTCCATGAGGCTTTGGGGACTTCTGTATGGCGTTTTCAGTCGGATGATCAGTACTTTGTGGTTTCTTCTTTTTAGGTTGAATCGCAGATTGTTGCAGACATTAGAGCAGCACACAGAACTGACCCGTATATTCATGAGATGAAGATTGAAGCCCAGAATGGTCAGTCGGAAGATTTTACTGTTTCTTCTGATGGATGTCTGAGATTTCTTGGTAGACTAGTTGTTCCGAACCTGATTGATCTGAAAGAAACCATCCTGAACGAGGCCCATTGTAGTCATTATAGTGTGCATCCGGGAGAGAATAAGATGTACCATGCCTTAAAGTCGCACTACTGGTGGGAAGGCATGAGGAATGACATTTATGGATTCGTAGCACGATGTTTGAATTGTCAACAGGTCAAAGCCGAGAGAATGAGACCTGGTGGATTGCTACAGAGTTTAGAAGTGCCTCAATGGAATTGGGAGCACATGGCCATGGATTTGGTGACTCACTTGCCTAGATCAAGTAGGGGATGTGATGCGATCTGGGTTGTTGTTGACAGGCTTTAGAATTCAGCCCATTTTATTCGCTATGATGTAAGATGTTACATGAAGAAGATGGCAAGACTGTACATTGACCATGTAGTGAGATTGCATGGAGTGCCGGTTTCGATACTGTCCGATAGAGATCCAAGATTCACTTCTAGATTTTGGAAGAGCTTGAAAGCAGCTATGGGTTCGAGATTGGCTATGAGTACAACTTATCACCCTCAGATAGATGGTCAATCTGAGAGGACCATTCAGACTTTGGAAGAAAGGACCATTCAGACTTTGGAAGATATGTTGCGAGCTGTAGTGATGGATTTCAGTGGTAGCTGGCAGGATTCTTTATCCTTGGTCGAATTTTCGTATAATAATAGCTACCAAGTGACTATCGGGATGGCCCCATTTGAAGCTTTGTATGGTCGAAAGTGTACATCACCGATCTGCTGAGAAGAGATTGGTGAGAAACAGTTGTCTACTCCTGAGTTTGTGCAGCATATGAAGGATCAGTTTGAGCTGATTCGAAGTAGACTGAAGGCTGCACAAGATCGTCAAGCTAGCTATTCTAACAAGAGACGCAGACCTTTGGAGTTTGAGGTTGGCGATCGAGTGTTTTTTAAGGTTTCTCCTTTCAAGAGCGTGATGAGATTTAGACTTAAGGGTAAATGGGCTCCTAGATTCATCGGTCCCCTTGATATTGTTGAGAGGATTGGATCTTTGGCTTATAGATTGCAGTTTCCTGATGAGTTAGCAGCGATGCATGATGTTTTTCATGTGTCAATGTTGAGGAAATATGAGCTAGATCCATCCCATGTGCTGAGAACTGATGAAGTGGAGCTGGATCAGACCCTGATTTATGTTGAATATCCAGTGCAGATTTTAGATAGAAAAGGAGAAGCAGCTGAGGAATATGACTATACCGTTGGTGATGGTCCAATGGAGCAAGCATGGTAGGGAAGAAGCTACCTGTCTCATCTCCTCATCTGTTTGAGTGAATGCAGGAGTATTCCAGGTAATTTTCTTGCTTGCAGATTCGTGTTTTGAGTTGCTTTCGTATCTTGAATTGTGGCTTTTGTTAAGCATTGAGACATGCTGGGCAGATTGTTTGTTTTAGTTTTGGTGATTTTCTGGTGTTCTATTCAGTTTTGATATGTAGTTACGAGTTGATTTTGAGGACGAAATCCATTTCTAGTTGGGGAGAGTGTGAGGCTAGAAATTGATTAGATGGTGTTTAGTTAGTTTTCAGATCTGGGCAAGGATTAACTAATGGAGACGTAAACCATCGGGTTTTCAGATTTGAAGGAATTGGTTAATCTGCTGGTGATATTCGGATTTGAAGTAGAACAGATAGATGTGAACTGTTGGTCGCTATCGGGTGGCTTGGAACAAATCCGATTGGCGCAAGCGGATTTGGGTAGATTGTATTCGGGTATAATCTGTTTTGTGTGTTTTGTTTGAGTGGAGTGTCTATCGGGAATTGGTATCAAAAGATATCAGATCTGAGATCTTCTGGAGACTCTGAGTTGAGGGAACAGAATTGAGTAGTGGAATCTAGAGTTGGAGGTAATGTGACGTATCGTGTTACCAGATTTGACGCTGGTTAAGTGAAATCTGTTCAGCGGGTGTGAGCAGATGAGTGAGTCAACTTGGGGAAACTACGTGTTGGTCAATGGTACTGTGTGGACCGGTCCGGTTCGTGAGTTTGGTGTAGATCGGTATGGTTTGATGTTTTCAGATTTGACCATATCTGGATGGTTGAGAGCGGGTCCATGTGTACGTGTGATCTTTTTTTTGAGCGGGACTCCAACGCGACGTTGTTTGGTGATCGCGCGCTAGTATAGCGTAGAGAAGTCAGATCTGAGTTAGCGCTAAGATCTGATGTAGCGCTAAGATCTGAGTGCAGGTATCAGCTCTGGTCTGAGTAGTTGTCATTCACTGTAGCGTTGACTGGAAGATTTTTATACAAGTGTCGATCAACACTTAGAGAACTTGAGACCCGATATTTCTTCTCTTCTTCCCGAGAACCTTTCAAAACCTTATTGTTCACTCGAACCATATTTCTTGAGAATGTCGCCGAATTACGCCGCGTTTGGAGTAAGATTGGTGGCGCTGAGCTCGTCTCCTCTAGACCTTTTGATTGATACCATTTTGGAGACTGGAATCGACGAGTTGAGGGAGAGAGAAGTAGTTGCAGAGTTCGTTTCTCTTCGTGATTTCTGGCCAGTGGTTCTTCTGTTCATTAGCAGCTTTAAATAAGTGATTTCTTACTGATTTAATCTTCGATTTAGAGCTGGATAGTGCTCTGTAGAGTTGAGGTAGCTGATTTAGGCTACAAGGCTTTAGATTTTAAGCTGAAGGAGCTTTGATGTGAGCTGATTATTAGATGTCTTGGCAGATTGAGCTTGTAGGCATCTTCTATTAAGTTCTTGGTGAGCTGGTAGAGCATCGGACTTGAGCAGGCTGTTGGTGCTGTGCCTCGGTGATCTGTGAGATATTAGCAGCTTAGAGGAAGGTAGGAATTGAGCTGGATTTAGCAGCCTTGATATCAGCTTGTGAATATTTCCTTCGTGTATGAGCTGATGTGATCTTGTGCTGATTGTGTGATGGTTCTCTGCTTAAATGGATTATGTGATGGTTATATGCATTTTATATGTAAGCATGAATGTGCTTGGCATTCACACATTTCATATTGAGCCTGATCCCCTTGTGAACTGAATTCCCTTGTGCGTTGTGATCGACCGGCTGCGCCGTCGTGCCTGAATGGTCCAACGTTGATATTGATGTGGTGGCCTGCTGAGTTGTCATGCCTTAATAACATGACACTATGATTGGCGGCTGATCTGTCGTACCTGAATATCACAAGATGATGATTTATGCACAACTGAGTCGTTGTGCCTTTCCTACCGATGTTTCTTGGTATCCCTCATGCATTGCACGTTTGAAATATTTCATGACTGATGTACATGTTGCTTTATACTTTGCTCTTCGTACTGAGGTTTGACTTCATTTATTTTCCCGTTTTTGGGATGCTTTGGTCTGCGTTGGCCTTTGCAGGATCTTCAGGTAATCCAGTTGGACTGAGTGGAGTTTCAGCTGGTAGATCCCCACATTGAGTCCCAGTTATTTATACTATGTATCAAACCAGGGGATGCCCAGCGTGAATATTGTATTTGGGGATCTGTGTTTATCTCATACTTGATTATGTGTTGATGATTGTTGGATTTTCGAGTAAAAATCCCTATTTGAGTATGCTTGTATTTCTAAGAGTTGATTTTGGTTCAGGCCCAAAACGAAATTTTTCAGCCCATATTATGATGCTTCCGCATAATTGTGATTAATTGAATAGTTAATCCTCTGATTAGCGCACCGGGCCTGACAGAAGAAATGGTGAGCTGAGTCCTAGATACATCGGCCCCTTTGAGATCTTAGTTAGGGTGGGGACATTAGCTTACAGATGGCACTACCTCCGCAATTATCTGCTGTACACAATGTATTTCACGTATCAGCCCTTAGGAAATATGTTCCAAGCCCTTCGCACATATTGAGCTATGAACCCATTCAACTTGAGCCTGATCTGAGTTATGAATAAAAGCCAGTGATAAATTATTCTTAGGTAAGACAGAAGACTGAGGAATCGATGCATTCCGATGGTCAAAGTTCAATGGGCGAATCACTCAGAGCGGGAAGAAACTTGGGAGACTGAAGCAGACATGAGCAGTCGTTAACAAGTGCTTTTTAGGTGAGTTAAATTTCTAGGATGAAATTTTATTTTTAAGGTAGGTAGAGTTGTAACGCCCAAAAAATCCGTAAACCCACGAGTGATTTAATTGTTTTGAAGGGATTAAACTGTTATTTTCTGTCCATTTAATGTTGTGATTTTTTCCTGAGCTGAGTTCTTCGATTTTTAACCTGAGCGGTTCGTGAACAGTTCCAACGAGAGTAAACCCGAGCATGGTTTATCTTTTTTTAGAAATAATAATAATAATTTATTTTAGAAAAATGATTACTTTGGCACACCTACAGCATCATTAATCTAAGTAATTACTTGCAGCATGCTTAAAGCATTTTTAATGATTACTATTGGCGTGTGGGATAGGGCAACTCCCGCCTGGTTTAATTGCTTCATTAAGGCGTGGTAGGTAAATTTATAAACCACAAATCAACCAAAATATATTCTTCAAAGTAAGCGATTCGATCGTGCTCGTGGGATATTCAAAGCCGGAGTTGTTCTCTTCAACCCTTTGTTCAGCTAAATACAAGTAAACGTTGTTTCTTTCTGCTTCTATGAAAGAATATTATTGTTCGTTTTTATCTTCGTGCTGTTTGCTTTCATTTCTTTCTATTTTAGAGTTTTGAGTAATGTTTAAAGGTTATTCAAATGATGTTAGGATCTGTACACTTTCAACAGTTTCGAAAATGGTTTTTAAAGTTCCCAAATGTTTTACAGTAGAGTTTCTACGATAGTTGGAGCTGTCGTCTTGTTTTTTTAAAATTTTTGGGTTGTACGTATGTAGCTTCAGAGTAGAGTCCTCTGTGCAGAGAATAAGTTGTGATGGATGGTTATGGATGAGGTTCTGAGCTGACAGACGGAACTGGTCTAATTAGGGTATTGTTCTGGTATCAGATAAGCTTAGCTAATCGGTGACTTCTCCAAGCTGTTTTCAGTACTCGTGCTGGATAGCTAAGGATGAGTTACTGAGCTGAAGGCAATGTGGTCTAATTGGAATGCTGCTCTAATATGATAAGCTTAGCTAATCGGTTCAAAAATCGCCAAGCTGTTTTCACTGGATAGCTAAGGACGAGGTTTTGAGCAGATAGGCAAAGCCGATCTTGTCAGAACTCTGTTCTGGTCTGATAAGCTTAGCTAGTGTGAGGACTAGAAATTGTTAAGTATGATTTATTGGCTAATCAGATTTGTATTGGGATTAGCAAATTTAGTTTCTGATTTTCGGGTTTTCAGAATTGAGGACTTGGTGATTTTTCAGAATTTCAGATTTGAGCGGGATCTGGATGTTCAGATGTGTCCCTCGCGTGTGCGTGAATTGCCGCGAGCAGGGAGCGAAACACTTTCGTTTGAGATGCTAGTCATATTTGGCGTTGCAAGAGGTAATACGATGTCGTATCGTGTTTTCAGATTTGACGCTAGTGAGCGAGATCTGTTTAGCGGGTGTCTATTTGGTCAAGTCTGGATGAGTGTTAGCGGGATCTGTTGTGAGAGCGGGACTCTGATGCTACATCGTTTGGTTAAGTAGCACGACACAGTTTTGATTAGAAGAACGTGTTTTGTTTATAGAGTCAGATCCGAGATAGCATGACCAGACGTGAGTGAAAGCCGAGGCCATATCTGAGGGACTTCTGCCTTAGCGATGGGATCTGAATTTGGCTGTGATTTATTTCACTGTAGCTCAGACTTGGGGATTTTAAATTAAGTGTCGATCAATACTTAGAGATGAAACCCGATATTCTTATCTTCATCCCTGTTAGCCCTCGATTGGTACTGTTCATCCAAACCCTATT
The DNA here is from genome assembly GCA_001598015.1 of Dorcoceras hygrometricum. Classification (NCBI taxonomy): domain Eukaryota; kingdom Viridiplantae; phylum Streptophyta; class Magnoliopsida; order Lamiales; family Gesneriaceae; genus Dorcoceras; species Dorcoceras hygrometricum. Next base: position 39,511 of record KQ996097.1, read on the forward strand.
TCCGTCGATTGCCATCGTTTTACGCCGCCGTTTGGAGCAAGATTGGTAGCGCTGAGCTAGTCTTCTCTAGAGCGTTCGATTGATACCAGTTTGGAGACTGGAGTCGCCGGATTTGAGGAGCGCGAAGTTGTTGCAGTTTTCGTGTGTCTTCACGATTGTTAACCCATAGTTCGTCTGTTCTTTAACAGCTTTGGGTAAGTGATTTATTTCCGTTTTAAGCTTCGTTGAGAGCTGATTGGTGCTCTGTAGAGTTGAGGTAGCTGAGTAAGCTATGAGGCTTTAGAATTTAAGCTGTGTGAGTTCATGTCGTGAAGTTGTTAGGGCAGTAGACTTGTGCTGGTTGCGCCCTTGTTTTTGTAAGATCTGTTGAGGTAGAAGCTGAATTGAGGTACGAATTGAGCTAGATTCTAGTAGCTTTGTTATCAGCTTTGGGATATTTCTTTCCTGTATTAGCTGGTGTGCTTTGTTTTAACTGTATGATGATTCTGTGCTCATATATGTTTTGTGCGTGAGATATATGTATGATTTTAAGCATGAGTCTGCTGTGCATTCACGTATACATATTGATCCTGATTCCTTTGAGAGCTGAATTCCTTTGCACGTTGTGATCGGCCGGCTGAGTCGTCGCGCCTGAAAGGTCCAATGCTGTTTTTGATGTGGTGGCCGGCTGAGTCGTCGTGCCTGAATACCACACTGCCTTGTGATGGTAGGCTGAGTCGTCGCACCTAAAGATCACAAGATGATGATGATTGATGAGATCTGCACAGCTGATTCGTTGTATATTTGTCTACCGATGGTTCTTGGTAGCCCTGTTCATGCAAGCATTGCATGATTGAGATATTGCATTGTCTGATATGATAGATGCTTTGATTGCGCTCTTCGTACTGAGGTTTGACTCGTTTATTTTCCCTGTTTTGGGTTGCCTTGGTCTGTATTGGCTTTGGAAGGTTCTTCAGGTAACCAGGCTGGACAGAGTTGAGCTTCAGCTGGTCGATACCCTTTTTGATTTGAGTCCCAGTTGTATTGATATATTATATTGAGCCCAGGGGATGTCCTGTGCCTTTATTTATTCGGGGATCTGTAGTTGATTGACTACTTTTTTTATCATGTGTTGTATGAGTTTTGAGTTAAACACTTGTTTTGAGTATGAATGTATTTTGAATGATATTGGATCAGGCCCATATTCGAAAATTTTTAGCCCATATTTTTATGATGCTTCTGCAAAATTGTGATTAATTGATGTATTAGCGCACTGGGCCTGACATTTTTGGTATCAGAGCTTAAACCGGGATAAACTCGTTTTTTTTATCACACTTGAGTCTAGGCACAGAGTTTGAGTTTTGATTTTGACTGACTCTGTGATTATGTGAATTGATTATTTGCCTCTGTGATTTATCTACTTGTTCTTACCTCTGAGTCTTGGTAGATGCCGCCAAGGAGAGGTAGGATTAGGATTGCTAGGTAGGTAGATGGGGAGTCTAGAGCCTCAGGCAGTGATGAGGATGTTGAGCAGCAGGAGATACCTTTGCGCCGACGCGCTAGGCAGACGGAGGTGGATGATGTGACCCGATAGATTGGAGAAATGGAGCTAGTGTTGGCTAGGTTCCAGAGGATGAATCCCACGATGTTTACTAGTGTCGAGGCTGGTCTGTTGGCTGAAGGATGGCTTGAGCACATGGAAGCGTTGTTTGACGCAGTGGAGTACTCGCAAGAAAGGAGGCTGAAGTTAGCAGTGTTGAATTGAGAGAGCATGCGCAACGCTGGAGGAAGGATACTTCTCGTGTCATGAGAGAGGCTGGAGTTTTGATTTCTTGGGAGAGCTTCTGTGCAGATTTTTGACAGGAGTATACCCCTGAGTCTTTCTATAACAACCGCGAGCGGGAGTTCGATAATCTGAAGCAAGGAAACTTGAGGGTGGCCGATTATTCCAAGCAGTTTTCTTCGCTGTTGTCGTATGTTCCCCATGTTGCGAACCAGGAGAGGATGAAGAGGAACAAGTTTTTGAGAGGGTTGAGACCCGAGTTGTTCCGTATGGTGTTAGCTGGTTCCCCTGCGACGTATGCTGAGGCTGTGGATAGAGCAGTGGATATTGAGGAGAGTCTGATGGAGGTGCAGAATCAGGTTCAGTCGACAGCTGGACGTAGTTTTCAACCTGTACTGGGAGAGATGTCTTCTTTCCAATCTCCTCAAGTGCCGCAACAGTCGAATCGTCAGAGGTTCAAGCCTCGAGGGAAACAGTTTAAGAAGCGTTCGAACTCGAGTTCTTCTGGTTCAGTGAGTTCTGGTGGCAGTGGCTCCGAAGGAGGAGTGACTTGTGGATAGTGTGGAGGTCGTCATATGACTTCTCAGTGCCGTGGAGTTCAGGGCCTTTGCCATAATTGTGGGAAGCCTGTACATTTTGCTCGAGTGTGTCCGGCTGGAGGACAGTCTTTGGGTCAGTGGCAGCAAGGTTCAACTGGTGATTCTTCTCAGAGACCGCAACCTTTTGTTCAGTCCCAACGATCAGGTTTCCAACCCCGTGAACCGTCTAGGTTTGATGGACCTTCGAGACCTCAGTTTCTGGGACCCCAGCAAGCTCAGGTGAATGCATTGACGAGAGAGCAGGCGGAGGATAGAACAGAGGGAGTGATTGCAGGTACTTGCTTTAACTTTGACTTTCCTGCACGAGTGTTTTTTGATACTGGATCATCACACTCTTTTATTTCTGAGCTGTTTGTGTATGAGCGTGGGTTGAGTTCTTTCCCACTGTGTGATGTTGCCTCTGTATCTACCCCTACTGGCATGAGTTTGTTTTCCCGTGAGGTAGTGTTGGATTGTGTTCCTAGGTTTGATGAGAATGCGTTGGTGACTAATCTGATTGTCCTGGAGATTAGAGATTTTGACTGTATCTTGGGAATTGACGTGTTGTCCAGTTATAGAGCGATAGTTGATTGTTTTCATGGTGTAGTGAGATTTAGGCCTGAATTTGGAGAGAAATGGGATTTCTATGGTGCTGATTCGCGACCTAAAATTATTTTGGTGTCTGCCATGGAGATGTTTGGTTTGTTATCGCTAGAGAATTCAGGGTTTATGATCTATGCCTTGGATATTTCCAAAGTATCACGAGTGGAGTTGAGCGATGTTCCGATTGCTCAAGAGTTTCCTGACGTGTTTCCGAATGAGATTCCTGGATTCCCTCCAAGACGAGAGATTGATTTCAGCATAGAGTTGGTGCCAGGAACAGCCCCGATTTCTAGATCTCCGTATCTATTGGCTCCAGCTGAGTTGAAGGAACTCAAAGAGCAGTTGCGTGATCTTTTAGGGAAGGGCTTCATTAGACCGAGTATGTCACCCTGGGAGCTCCGATTCTTTTCGTGAAGAAGAAGGATGGATCTATGAGGATGTGTGGATTTTCGGCAGTTGAACAAAGAGACGATTAAGAACAAGTATCCGTTGCCGAGGATTGATGACTATTTCGACCAGTTGCAGGGATCTGCTGTATACTCTAAGATTGATCTGCGGTCTGGTTATCATCAATTGTGGATCAGAGACGCTGATGTGGAGAAGACGACTTTCAGGACGAGATATGGGCATTATGAGTTTTGGTTATGCCTTTTGGATTGATGAATGCTCCTGCTGTCTTCATGGATTTGATGAATCGCGTCTTCAATGAGTATATTGATCATTTTGTGATTGTCTTCATAGAAGACATCCTTGTGTATTCGAGGAACTTCAGAGAGCATAAAGAGAACTTGAGATTGGTTTTGCAGAAACTGAGAGACTCACAGCTGTATGTAAAGTTCAGCAAGTGTGAATTCTGGCTGGATAGAGTTGTATTTTTGGGTCATGTCATTTCAGCGCAACGGATTTCTGTGGATCTGAGTAAGGTCGAAGCAGTTCTTAACTGGGAGCGACCTAGGAATGTTTCTGAGATCCGTAGTTGCTTGGGAATGACTGGCTATTATAGGCGTTTTATCGAGAAGTTCTCTTCGATAGCTAGGCCGATGACTCAGTTGACCCAGAAGATAGGAAGTTTGTTTGGACTGAAGAGTGTGAGTTGAGTTTCCAGTTGCTTAAAGAGAAGTTGACTACTGCTCTTGTGTTAGTTTTTCCTTCGGGTTCTGGAGGTTTTTTAGTTTGTTCTGATGCCTCTCTGAGTGGTTTGGGTTGCGTGCTGATGCAAAATGGGTGTGTGATAGCTTATGCGTCTCGACAGTTGAAGCCTCATGAGACGAGATACCCCGTTCATGATTTAGAGTTGGCTGCAATAGTGTTTGCCTTGAAGATTTGGCGTCACTATTTGTATGGTGATTTGTGGTGTACACCGACCACAAGAGTTTGAAGTATATCTTCACGCAGTCAGATTTGAATATGAGGCAACGCCGCTGGATGGAGTTGCTGAAGGATTTTGAGTGTGAGATTCAGTATCAGGCTGGGCGGATGAATTTAGTGGCCGATGCTTTGAGTAGGAAAGCCCAACCTGCAATGTTGACGTCGATGAGTATATCCAAAGTCCATGAGGATTTGGGGACTTCCGGATGGCGTTTTCAGTCGGGTGATCATTGCTTCATGGTTTCTTCTTTTCAGGTCGAGCCATAGATTATAGCAGACATTAGACCAGTGCAGAGGACTGATCTGTATGTCCATGGGTTGAATATTAAGACTCAGAATGGTCAGTCTGAGGATTTTCTGTTGCTTCTGATGGATGTTTGAGATTTTGAGGTAGGTTGGTGGTTCCGAATTTGATTGATTTGAAGGAATCCATCTTAAATGAAGCTCATTGTAGTCGCTACAGTGTGCATCCGGGCGAGAAGAAGATGTATCATGCCTGAAGTCTCACTTTTGGTGGGAAGGTATGAGAAATGATATTTCTGGATTTGTAGCTCGATGTTTGAATTGCCAACAGGTCAAGACTGAGAGGATGAGACCTGGTGGATTGCTACAGAGTTTAGAAGTGCCTCAGTGGAATTGGGAGCACATCTCCATGGATTTTGTGACCCAATTACCTCGATCAAATAGGGGATGTGATGCGATTTGGGTTGTTGTTGATAGACTTTCGAAGTCATCCCATTTCATTCCCTATGATGTGAGGTGTTCGATGAAAAAGATGGCGCGAGTGTACATTGACCATGTGGTGAGATTTCATGGAGTGCCGGTTTCGATAGTGTTTGATAGAGATCCGAGATTTACTTTCTGATTCTGTAAGAGCTTGCAGGCAGCGAGGGGTTCGAGATTGGCTATGTGTACAGCCTATCACCCATAGACAGATGGTCAATCTGAGAGGATCATTCAAATTTTAGAGGATGTGCTGCGAGCAGTTGCATTGGATTTCAGTGGTGGCTGGCAGGATTCCTTGTCCTTAGCTGAGTTTTCTTATAACAACATCTACCAGGTGACTATTGGGATGACACCTTTTGAAGCGCTGTATGGTCGTAAGTGTAGATCACCGATCAGCTGGGAAGATATTGGTGAGAAGCAGTTGTGTACTCCTGAGTTTGTGTATCACATGAAGGATCAGATTGAGTTGAGTCAGAGAAGGATGAAAGCAGCTCAAGATCGACATGCTAGCTATGCTAACAAGAGACGCAGACCTTTGTAGTTTGAGGTTGGCGATCGAGTGTTTCTCAAAGTTTCTCTTTTCAATAGTGTGATGAGATTCAGATCGAAGGGTAAATTGGCTCCTAGATTCGTTGGTCCCTTTGAGATTGTTGAGAGGATCGAACAGTTGGCTTATAGATTGAGGCTGCCTGATGAGTTAGCAGCGATGCATGATGTGTTTCATGTGTCAATGTTGAGGAAATATGAGCCAGATCCGTCCCATGTGTTGAGGACTGATGAAGTTGAGCTGGATTATACCTTGAGCTATGTTGAATATCTAGTACGGATTCTGGATAGGAAGGAGAAGTAGCTGAGGAATAAGGTTATTCCGTTGATGATGGTCCAATGGAGCAAGCATGGTCGTGAGGAAGCTACCTGGGAAGTTGAAGAGAAGATGAGACAAGAGTGGCCTCATCTATTTTAGCTGTGATGACAGTAGAATTCCAGGTAATTTCCTGAATTGTTGATCTCGTGTTTGGATGAATTGTGCTGTTGATTTGTGGTTTGTTTTGCATTTAGTGTGCTGGGCAGTATGGCATAGGTGTTTTTGGAATGGTGTCTAGTATACTGTGCCGTGAGAATGCCATCTTGTTGTGATTGTTTTTCCTCGTGTTTTTGGATCTGGTGTTACGAGTTGATTTCGAGGACAAAATCGATTTCTAGTGGGGAAGAATGTGAGGACTAGAAATTGTTAAGTATGATTTATGGGCTAATCAGATTTGGATTGGGATTAGAAAATTTAGTTTCTGATTTTTGGTTTTTCAGAATTGAGGACTTGGTGATTTTTCAGAATTTCAGATTTGAGCGGGATCTGGATGTTTAGATGTGTCCCTCACGTGTTTGCATGAATTGCCACGAGCAGGGAGCGAAACGCTGTCGTTTGAGATGCTAGCCAGATTTGGCGTTGCAAGAGGTAATACGATGTCGTATCGTGTTTTCAGATTTGACGCTACTGAGCAAGATCTATTTAGCGGGTGTCTATTTGTTCAAGTCTGGATGAGTGTTAGCGGGATCTGTTGTGAGAGCGGGACTCTGATGCTACATCGTTTGGTTAAGTAGCCGCTGTCGTTTGAGATGCTAGCCAGATTTGGCGTTGCAAGAGGTAATACGATGTCGTATCGTGTTTTCAGATTTGACGCTACTGAGCAAGATCTATTTAGCGGGTGTCTATTTGTTCAAGTCTGGATGAGTGTTAGCGGGATCTGTTGTGAGAGCGGGACTCTGATGCTACATCGTTTGGTTAAGTAGCACGACACAGTTTTGATTAGAAGAACGTGTTTTGTTTATAGAGTCAGATCCGAGATAGCATGACCAGATGTGAGTGAAGGCTGAGGCCATATCTGAGGGACTTCTGCCTTAGCGATGGGATCTGAATTTTGCGGTGATTGATTTTCACTGTAGCTCAGACTTGGGGATTTTAAATTAAGTGTCGATCAACACTTAGATAAATTGAGACCTGATATTTCTTATCTTCATCCCCGTTAACCCTCGATTGGTACTATTCATCCGAACCCTATTTCCGTCCATTGCCGTCGTTTTACGCCGTCGTTTGGAGCAAGATTGGTAGCGCTGAGCTCGTCTTCCCTAGAGCGTTCGATTGATACCAGTTTGGAGACTGGAGTCGCCGGATTTGAGGAGCACGAAGTTGTTGCAGTGTTCGTGTGTCTTCGCTATTGTTAACCCGTAGTTCGTTTGTTCTTTAGCAGCTTTGGGTATGTGATTTCTTTCCGTTTTAAGCTTCGTTGAGAGCTAAGTGGTGCTCTGTAGAGTTGAGGTAGCTGAGTAAGCTACGAGGCTTTAGAATTTAAGCTATGTGAGTTCAGATTTGAGTTGATATTGAGATATATTAAAAGATTTGAGCTGGTAGTGGCTTCTATTGAGTTCGTCGTGAATTTGTTAGGGCAGTAGACTTGTGCTGGTTGCTGCGCCCTTGTTTTTGTGAGATCTGTTGAGGTAGAAGCTGAATTGAGGTACGAATTGAGCTAGATTCTAGCAGCTTTGTTATCATCTTTGGGATATTTATTTCGTGTATTAGCTGGTGTGCTTTGTGTTGACTGTATGATGATTCTATGCTCATATCTGTTTTGTGCATTAGAAATATGTATGATTTTAAGCATGAGTCTGCTGTGCATTCACGCATACATATTGAGCTTGATTCCTTTGAGAGCTGAATTTCTTTGCACGTTGTGATCGGCTGGCTGAGTCGTCACGCCTGAAAGGTCCAACGCTGTTTTTGATGTGGTGGCCGGCTGAGTCGTCGTGCCTGAATACCACACTGCCTTGTGATGGTCAGCTGAGTCGTCGCACCTAGAGATCAAAGGAGGATGATGATTGATGAGATCTGCACAGCTGAGTCGTTGTATATTTGTCTACCGATGGTTCTTGGTAGCCCTGTTCATGCATTGCACGATTGAGATATATGCATTTTCTGATATGATAGATGCTTTGATTGCGCTCTTCGTACTGAGGTTTGACCTCGTTTATTTTCCCTATTTTGGGCTGCCTTGGTCTGTATTGGCTTTGGCAGGTTCTTCAGGTAACCAGGCTGGACAGAGTGGAGCTTCAGCTGGTCGATCCCCTTTTTGATTTGAGTCCCAGTTGTATTGATATATTATATTGAGCCAGGGGATGTCCTGTGCCTTTATTTATTCGGGGATCTGTAGTTGATTGACTACTTGTTTTATCGTGTGTTGTATGAGTTTTGAGTTAAACTCTTATTTTGAGTATTAATGTATGTTGAATGATATTGGATCAGGCCCATATTCGAAAATTTTTAGCCCATATGTTTATGATGCTTCCGCATAATTATGATTAATTGAGGTATTAGCGCACTGAGCCTGACAGCTAGTCTGTTCGAACTTCTCCCGAGCTGGTTCCATTGTTCAGCCCACTCCCGAGCTGGTTCAATTGTTCAGCCCGCTCCCAAGCTGGTTCCATTGTTCAGCCCGCTTCCAAACTGGTTCCCTTGTTCAGCCCGCTCCCGAGCTGGTTTCATTGTTCAGCCCGCTTCCAAACTGGTTCCCTTGTTCAGCCCGTTTCTGAGCTGGTTCCATTGTCTAGCCCACTCGTGATATGGTTTCCTTTTCCGATCTTCTCGTGATCTGTTTTCCCCTCCGAGCTGCTCTAAGCTCGCGATCCGGTTTGATTATCCTAAGCGAGTTGACCTGGATTGACTTTCATAATTTAGCCTGATTATTCTAAGATGTGTTGACTTTCCCTAAGCTGAGTTGACCAATCAGTCACAAGCTGTTTTCTTCACCCAGAGTTGTTTTACACTCACAAGCTATTTTCTTCACCCAGAACTGTATTACAGCCGTAAGCTGTTTTCTTCACCCAGAGCTATTTTACGCTCGTAAGTCGTTTTCTTCTCCGAGCTGTTTTTATGCTCGTATTCAGTTTTGCTCACTCAGAGGCTTTTAAGCCCGTGATTTGTTTTCTATCCTGAGATGATTTCATAATTTCTTCGATTGTGTTACGTCGTACACCCAACAGTCTTTTCAAATAATAACATAGTTTTTATAAAACAACGAACCACTTGTGTGCAATCTGGTAGAACTACGTTCTACTGTTATATGGCAAGGTTGTTAAGGAGAAATGACATAAGTTTCCCTGCCATAGTGTTGGGGATCCGGATCCGCCCCCCGGCGAGGCAGCGGAAGAACATAGAATAAAAGCCGGGAGACGATCAATACGAAAAATTGATAACAGTTATCGACATACATAGGGGGTTCAAAAACCACTACCTCGCTGGCACTTGTGCCTGGCTCCAACCGTAGTTACAATAACGTCGGCTCTTCTCGGTAGACTGCGGTAGATATCACCAATCCGATCCATGACCAGAACCGAGACTCCTTCGTCAGCCTGCACTAGAAGCATTGACGAATTCTGCACGAACGGTTCTCCTCGTCGAGTTGGCCGGAAACGAATTTCCGGCGACGACAGACGGCGGCGGCGGCGGCGCACGGCGGGCGGCGGCGGCGGCGTTTGGAGAGGAGGGAAGGGGCGGCTATCAAGCTCTTAGGGTTAGGGTTGTTGTGTTATGAGTTAATTACTTAAGTCTTGCGGTAGATATCACCAATCCGATCCATGACCAGAACCGAGACTCCTTCGTCAGCCTGCACTAGAAGCATTGACGAATTCTGCACGAACGGTTCTCCTCGTCGAGTTGGCCGGAAACGAATTTCCGGCGACGACAGACGGCGGCGGCGGCGGCGCACGGCGGGCGGCGGCGGCGGCGTTTGGAGAGGAGGGAAGGGGCGGCTATCAAGCTCTTAGGGTTAGGGTTGTTGTGTTATGAGTTAATTACTTAAGTCTTGGTATGAGCTTAATTAAATAAGCTTGAGTGTTGGACTTGGACCGGCCCAACGATGAACATTCAGTTCATCTCCACCACCGAGACTTCACCGTAATTCCGATCGCCGATCAGATCGGACGGATCGACTCAGTTTCTAAAACTGAATATTATGATCTGAAAAACCATTTTTCAGAACCCCAGTGCAAAATGACCGTTTTGCCCCTCAACAGCGGGAAACCCCGGTTTGACCCCTGTTGACTTTTAGGAAGTCGCACTTCCCGAAATCCTCTTCTCATGCTCAACAGATTGAGCTGAGTATCCGTGCGGGAATCTCGAATCTAGTACTTGTGTGACCCTCAATGGTTTAGGGATACAGCTAGCCGTGGGCCCACAACCATTGTGGCTCCGGAATCACAATTCCGGACCTGCCCATCGAATCATGATAAAGCGTCTAGCAATGTGAGGATTGAGAATTTGGATTAATGATGAATTGATTTGATTTGGGATTAATCACGATTATTTGAGGATTTTGCGAAAGAAATGAAGTTCCTGCTGAATTTTTGAGCGTAGCGTTGATTTTGGAGAAAGCTGGCAGCAGCAAGTTACTGTAGCACGTGCTGGTGGATTTTTTAAATCAGCAGAGGTGACGTCAGCGTGACGCAATGAGAGCTGCTGGTTTTAGGATTCGAATTTGAAGTTGCTGCTGGCAGATATTGCGTTTGGCGCGAGATTGAATGAGGAAGCGACACGTGTTAGTCAACATTTTGGAGTGTTGACTATGGAATTCAGCGGATGGCTTGTGGAATCAGTTGCAAGAGCTATCGATAGATATGATGACGTAGGCGTGACGTATTCCTTGCTGCTGGTAGTAAGTTGCGTTATGTTGGTTGCTGCTGATCAGCAGGCGCGCTTGTATAAGAGCGTTGAGAAGCGGCGTCGTTTAGATAAGTGGAAACGCTGTGTTTTGAGCTTTGCGTTTAAGAGATCAGCTGCTGGTAGCAAGGCTTGCATAACTAAAGTGACGTCATTTGGATTAGTAGATGCGTCGTCGTTTTGAATGATTTCTCGCGACCAGCAGAGGGATTGTTTTGAAGAGAGAGCTGTTAGCAGCTCTTGGTCGTTTGTGCTGGCGAGAGCTGTTGTCAGCTGGTGTTTGCTACGGCGTCGTTTTGATAAGTAAGAACGGTGTCGTTTTGAAGTGTTTGCATGCGATTGTTTATTTAGTCGTTGCTGCTGAATTTTACGAAGGGTAAAAGAGGGCTGCTGCTGGTAGACTTCTGCTGAACGTTTCGATTGATTTTTGTTGAATCAGCAGGCGAGGATTTAAGAGGTATTTATAGAAGTGTTGATCGACACTTAGAATATTTTGAGCCAGATATTTCTTATCTCTTCTTCTCCAAACCCTCGTCGAGCAACTGTTCATCGAGACATTTCTTCCCTAGATCTTCGTTGTTTCCTGCCGAAGATTTGAGCGATTTCGGTGGCGCTGGGTTCCCTGTGAACTTTTCTTTCGATTGCTAACCATTTGAAGCTACAAAACGACCTTGGAGAAGATCGCGAAAGCTGCTGGTTTCTGGTCGTGAGTACTGCCGTGCCTTGTTCAAATTTGTGAGGTAGAATTTGTGGATTCGAGGTACGATTGAGCAGCCCTTAGCAGCCTTGAGCGTGAACATGTCTATATTTCAATGTTGTGAAATCTGTGAAGTTGCTGCTATGTGTTACGTGGAACAGTCATATGAATTGCTTGAGATATATATTCTGTTTTCACGTATTATGAATTGTATGCATTATGCATTGATTTAGAATGGCATTCATGCATACATATTGAGCCTGAATTGACAGATTTGATTTGATAACCTGATTGGGTGCCACGTTGCGACTGGCCGACTGTTAAGTCGTGCCCGAAAAGTCCAATGCTATCGTCGGAGTGGTGACTACCGGATTCGAGTGTCTACCACCGAGCTGTGATGGGCTGACGGGCCCCGATGATCACGGACCGATGATTTCCACCGGCTGATTGGCTGTGTGTGGTATAGAGGCTTGATTTGAGTTGCCAGTTGATAGACTGGTCTAGCTATCCGATGATATAAGTTTTAAATCATATTTAAAACGAGGGATTTTATTTTGAAAAACATTTTGGTCTCATGCATATTTAAATCTAATTTAAAACATGCAGCATGCGGATTCAATTAATCTATATATCAAATATATAACATTGGGATGATCGATCGCGAGAGCTATGCGGTCCGTGGTTGCCAGCCACGGACCTGGGTCCAATCCTAGGGGTAATGCAATATGGAATGCAATCCTATTACAATGCTTTCCGGTTTTACAGATCTTCGGTCTTCAATATCTTGATCGTCATTGTCCACCGTCTTCGGATGTCCTCCCACTAAATCTAGTAATTTACATTTAAATGTACTATGACAGATAAGGGATACATTTATAAGGGGTGGGAACGGGCCACAAACAGGCCCACTTTAAATGATAATCAATATTATTAAAAACCGAAATCAAATAAAACCTATTGCATACACCTAACATATTGGGCACGGCTCTCGATCACCCCAATCATGCAATTAATCTAATTAACATGCATAATTTAAATAATCTAATTATTTATCGTAAAATCATATTCTAATTACGAAATCGTATTTTATAATAAAATCGTATTTTGCCGATGAAACAATTTTAATCAACAAAATCATATTTTATTACAAAATCATATTTCATAATTAAAATCACATTTTACTAATTTTAATTGTATCAATATTGGGCTTAAAACAATTTTAGGCCCAAAAACTTAAAATTTCAAAATCGGGCCCGACATCGCATACCGGCCCGAAAACTTCACGGGCTGCCCGGGACAGGCCCGAACCAAACCCTAGAAGAATTTAGACCAGCCGTCACGACATCGCCGGAGACTCTCCGGAGCGGCGGCCGGCCGACGGCGGCCAGCAACGAAAATTCACGCACGGCCGCGACAAGGCGCGGCGCAATCGCGTGCCATCGTGCGGCGCATTATGTTCGACCAGCATCGCCTCGTTCGGCCGCTTCTCGTGCGGCGGGCGCACGGCCAGCGCGTGCAACGTCTCGGGAGGAGCGGCGCAACGATCCGGCCATTGCGAAGCAAACATCGGCGTGCGACGTTGGCCGCCGCCCGAAGCAGGAGCGCCATCAGCGCGCGCCCAGCGCGGCCATCGTCGCCCAAAGTCCAGCCGCGCAGCCGCACGCATCGGCCGACCAATTCGCGCAACAGGTGCGCGAGGTCGGGCTGCGCGTCAGGCGCGCAAGTGCGCGCAGCGGCGCCAGCGCCGCCCTCCCTTGCATGGCCAGCGCGCAAGTCGCGCGGCCAGCGTGCGTGTGCAAGCTATGGGGCGCCGCATCACACGGCGGCGGCCGGCGTTCGTTTCCCGATTTTTGTTTTCGATCTGAAAATTAAAATGTTAGATACAATTCAGGCAATTCGTATGATCAGATCCGAGAAACCTGGCTCTGATACCACTGTTGGGGATCCAGATCCGTCCCCCGGCGAGGCAGCGGAAGAACATAGAATAAAAGCCGGGAGACGATCAATACGAAAAATTGATAATAGTTATCGACATACATAGGGGGTTCAAAAACCACTACCTTGCTGGCACTTGTGCCTGGATCCAACCGTAGTTACAATAACGTCGGCTCTTCTCGGTAGACTGCGGTAGATATCGCCAATCCGGTCCACGACCAGAACCGAGACTCCTTTGTCAGCCTGCACTAGAAGCACTGACGAATTCTGCACGAACGGATTCTCCTCATCGAGTTGGCCGGAAACGAATTTCCGGCGACGACAGACGGCGGCGCACGGCGGGCGGCGGCGGCGGCGTTTGGAGAGGAGGGAAAGGGGCGGCTATCAAGCTCTTAGGGTTAGTGTTGTTGTGTTATGAGTTAATTACTTAAGTCTTGGTATGAGCTTCATTAAATAAGCTTGAGTGTTGGACTTGGACCGGCCCAACGGGCCCGGGCCCAACGATGAACATTCAGTTCATCTCCACCACCGAGACTTCACCGTCATTCCGATCGCCGATCAGATCGGACGGATCGACTAAGTTTCCAAAACTGGATATTATGATCTGAAAAACCATTTTTCAGAACCCCAGTGCAAAATGACCGTTTTGCCCCTCAACAGCGGGAAACCCCGGTTTGACCCCTGTTGACTTTTAGGAAGTCGCACTTCCCGAAATCCTCTTCTCATGCTCAACACATTGAGCTGAGTATCCATGCGGGAATCTTGAATCTTGTACTTGTGTGACCCTCAATGGTTCAGGGATACAGCTAGCCATGGGCCCACAACCATTGTGGCTCCGGAATCACAATTCCGGACCTGCCCATCGGATCATGGTAAAGCGTCTAGCAACATCACCCCATGATCCCCTAGGTATCACTGATAGTGCCTGCAAGAACCAGTCGGTCGTGGTTAGCGTACAGTACAGTCCTTTCAATCCATATATCCCGATCAGATCAACGACCATTGGTAAATCGAGAGTAACTAAAGATCCGATAGCTATGCATACATCTTGGAGATCGAATAGTGACATCGCGAGTGTAACTAGGTAAACACATTTACCTAAAACACTTCTAGTACTCTGGCCAGAGATTTATACACTATTATCCCCTCAGATAGCATAGGATATCCACGCATGTCTGCGAGCGGTGAATCCTAGACAACGATGCATCGACTCCAGACAACGATGCATCGACTCCTACATGCATCGGGGTCTCACCCAATCCCGATGCCTTATGACCCCAAGAGAGTCGGCAAACGGGTCAAAGTGAGACGCCTATCATGTAGAGTCTCAATGACGTTTCGAGTCGTGAGGACTAATCAGTACAACCAAGACCTCGGACTTATCCACTCGACAAATGGTAACCACTTGGAAAGTCCGAAGGAGGGTAGTTCGATAGATCACCAGGTCACTATCTATCTGCATGCTCAGAACATCACAATGTTCCCTACCAATGAAACATGGTACTTCGCATCGCAGATACTAGTCTCGAACTCGGGCGGCCTTATCCTCATTTTGATGGTCCAATCGACTAGGAACATGTTCAGAATACACAGCGACTATTAGATGTGTTTCATGATAGCCGTCATACCCACTATCACATCTAACATACGCTTTAGTGCATACTAGGTCTTTACTCAACGCAATTGTAAATCATTACACACATAATGAAAGTAAAGAACGCCATATAAGTAAATGCGAATATCATATATAAAGACTGTTTGTACAAGAGTCTATAAAACCCACACGCCGCAAGTTGGCTAGTTGGGCATCTACTCTAACACATAGTTCATAAAGTTTAAGGAAAATGATTTCAAAGTTTTATGAATTGTGGCCAAGATAACAGACGGTCAGCATAGGAAGGGTGAGGGCGCTGGCTGACGAACCAATGTGCCCCTTCAATCAGGAAGGACCGGGTTATGGGTTGACGAGCCTATATACCCCTTCACATAGTACAGTTTGGGATTTATTCCCCATAGACCTGATATCAGATGAGCTTTATTAAGCCACCAGACCTAAGGAGAGCTTCTGCGCTACATCTCATATAGAAAAGTGAATGGTTTATTTCATACTCACGGATTTAAGAAATTTTTATTTTTAATGTTTACTACCTTAACATTAATTACTATGTTATGTTTGTGTAGAGCTTTGTTGTTACCAGATTTACCCGCTGAGCCCCTAGGCTTACTAGCTTTAATGGTTGCAGGTGATGAGTCTTGAAAGTCGGACGGCACGAGCTGTAACAGATCGGGGATGTGTGTTTATCAAAAGACCAACGTTTTCGTGCTGCTACAGGCCGGATCCCTTATTGTGAACAAAATTGTATCATACTATTTTAGTTCGAAGTGTTTCTAAACTGATTTCTATTTATTTGTATCAAAAGATTTTTATGTTAGTATTTGTACTCCAATCTTATTCCCTCCAAACTGATACAGCCCGCGTGCTGTTCCATGTTAAATGTTTACATTATTACAATTATTGTTTCCCAACCCGTGTGTGATAAGCACACGTAAATGTCACTAGTTCTCGCATTGAAATTCTTAATCTGTTTGGCTATGCGAGAGATGAATCTTTCCATCTGTCACATAACCATACCTGAACGTTGTTTTCTTTTCAATTATAAAAGTTGAAAAAGTTGTTCAAATTTCCGTTGCTTCCGATTTTGTCTTGAAAGAAATGGTGGACTAGGGCGTCACATCAAAACTCTCAATTTCTTTAGCTACTATAGTTGAGCTAATCACACAACTTTTCTACTTAACGCATCTGCTACTACGTCAAATTTACCAGGGTGATAGATAATGACGCAATCATAGTATTTTACCAGTTCTAGCCACCTTCTTTGTCTCATGTTGAGCTCCTTCTGGGCGAAGAAATACTTGAGCCTCTTGTGGTCTGTAAATATTTTGCATTTTCCCCATAAAGGTAGTGCCTCAAAATCTTCCATGCAAACAGTATTGCTGTCGGTTCTAGGTCATGCGTAGGATAATTCCTCTCGTGAATTTTCAGCTGCCTAGACGCATAGGCAGTCACCTTCTTATCTTGCATTAAGATAGCCCAAAACATGTCTTCGATGCATCTGTGAAAATCGTGTAGTTACCTTTCCCAGACGGCAGAGTTAAAACAGGGGCTTCTATCAATGCTTGCTTTAATCTCTCAAAGTTGAACTGACATTCTAGGGTCCAAACATACCTAATCAATGACTTTAAAGGGACAACTATCTTTGAAAACCCCTCAATAAAACACCGATAATAACCTGCAAGTCCTAAGAAACTACGAATCTCTGTAATGCTCTTAGGTACAGGTCACTCTTGAACTGCTTCTAATTTTGATGCATCTACTTATACATCACTCTTAGAAATTATATGACCAAGAAATGCAATGTTCTCAAGCCAAAATTCACACTTACTAAACTTAGCAAAAGTTTTCTTGGTCCTTAAAATTTGCAATACACATCTAAGCTGATCTGAATGTTCGGTTCTGTTCTTAGAATAGATTATGATGTCATCTATAAATACTATTACGAATTGATCTAAGAATGGTTGAAACACCCTATTCGTTAAGTCCATAAATGCTAAAGGTGCATTCGTTAACCAAAGGGCATCACTAAAAACTCGTAATGTCCATAACGCATTCTTAAAGCGGCTTTGTTGACGTCTACTTCCTTAATATTTAAATGATGATATCCAGATCAGAGATCTATCTTAGAAAATATGGCTGCACCTTGTAACTGATCAAAAATTTTGTCGATACTAGGGAGAGGATACTTATTATTGATAGTTAACTTATTCAACTATAGTCGAAGCATAATCTCATACTACCGTCCTTCTTCTTGACAAAGAGCACTGAGGCTACCCATGGTGAATTGCTAGGACGTATGAAACCTTTGTCTAATAGATCTTGGATTTGATCATTTAACTCTTTCATCTCTGTAGGAGCAAGTCTATATAATGGCTTAGATATAGGAGCAGCTTCAGGTACCAAGTAAATTACAAATTCTAGATCTCGATCTGGTGGCAGACCAGATATGTATTCTGGAAATACGTCAGGAAATTCGTTCGCTACTTCAAAATTTTCCATTATAGACTTCTTATCTTCTACTATAGATAACGCACTAACTAAAAATTCTTGATATCCCTTCTTTAAATAGCTCTGGGCTTTCACGGCTGATATCAGCTTAGGTTTCTGTTGAGTTTATCAGCTTAGAACAAAAATGGGTTTCCGTTGGGTGATTTAACCTAAACTGTTCTTTGCTTAAAATCTATAATTACACCATTAACCAATCCATTCCCAAAATTAATCAAACTCAAGCATGGGTAATACTATTAAATCGACACATATGAAATACCCCTACAGCTTAAGCTCTATATTGTGAAAAACACTGTTGGTTAATAAACTTTTTCCCGATGGAATTTTAACACAATAACCCATCTCTAATACTTCTGGTTGAATAGATAGTTTCTTAGCAAAAACTGCTGATAAAGATGAATGAGTTGCACCAGAATCTAACAAAGCTAGAGTAGACATACTGGAGACAACAATTTTACCTGTAATCACCGTAGAGTCTGGTTGAGCCTGATCTGCTGTCATTACATAGGCTCTACTGGTGATGAGTTGCTTTGTCTGCGGACAAAACTTAGATATGTGTCCTGGCTTTCCACATTTGTAACACTCATCCTGACCAACTCGGCACTGACCAGCATGCTTCTTTCGACAAATTGGACAAACTGGCATGTTATCAATCTTGGGAACTGCATTGATTGGTTGGGGTTGTAGGGGTCTTTGTCCCTGAGACCTTTGCTGATTGTTATTGGGTCTCTTGGATTTTCTTCGATCCTTATTTTGAAAACCTTGGCGTTTCAATTGACGCTATTTGTTAATCTCTTTCCAATCTTGTTCAGCTCGCAGGGATTTGTTTACTGCTGCCATATAATCAGTTGGTTCAGCAATCCTACCGTCATGTTTCAACGTTGGCCTCAATCATCTACAAAATGATGGAGCTTCTCCTCCACATACCTACCTATCAGAGGAACAAAGTAACATTCTCTTTCAAATTTGTGGATATAATCCCGCACTGGCATACTCCCCTGCCTTAGAGTTACAAATTCTCTCTTTAGCTCAACCCTCACATCGACTGTGAAATTGGTCGTAGAACACATTTAAACTCTTTGATAGAAATAAAATTTCAGTTTCGGTGATAAAAAAACAAGAAACCGAATAGATTACAGCCGTAAGATGAAGAGCTGGACAGAATAGCTTAAGACGTAACATACCAGCTCAGAGCGTGTTGATCAGCTAAGAGCGGGCAGATCAGATCAGAATGATGTATATCAGCTCAGAGTATGTCAAAAATTTTACGGAGATGTAGATCAGCTTAGAAAAAATTGAACAGATCCGAGAAGTAATTTTCAACTTAGAGCATGGAGATCAGCTTAGAGAGTCTCGATTTGTTCAGAACAAGCAGGACAACTTAGAGCTTCAATTTTCAGTTCAAGGTAAGCTAAAAATATTAGAGTGTTTTAGAACAGTTCATAGTGGAGCTTCAAAATTAGAATAGTGATTTATTTCAGGAATCATCTTAGAGAAGATTCAGAATGGAGCTTCGTATATAGAACTGCTTACAGCAGTTTACGGTTATGTACAACTTAGACAGTACGGTAAAACATCTTACAGCTTAAACAAGCTCAGAAAATATCTTAGAGCGATAACAGCACAGAGATCAGCTCAGAGCTCAAGGACAGCTTTCAGTTTAGAGCTTACATGAATTCATATCAGAGCTGAAGAGCAGATTACAGGTTTCACGTAATTGCTCAGAGCTTACAAGCTTTCAGATCACGTCTACAGAGAACAGATTAGAACGTACAGTTATCGATATAGACGTGATTCTATCAGATCAAATTAAATCAATCGGATGCTCAATTACTGGCAAAATTTACCAAATGCTATCTTTGGACTTAACGGTACCTTTCCTATGATTTTGAGTATAAGAATGGCAAGCTCTTCAAAAATGGAAAGAATATCAACGAGCTAGTACAACATATTTTTCCGATTGATAGAGATGGAAATCTCTATATATACAGAAGGATGAACAAAAAATATATATACGTGTGATAGAAGAATCTTTTCAGAAACAATAGAGACAACAAATGATTACTAACGTTTGATACATAGAATTCTGCACAAACCAAAGCTACATACCGTTACGCTGCAGAATTCACGTCACTCAAATCTCATTGTTCATCATCATCTTCATTACAACCTACACTCAACATTTCTTCAGTTCGTGTTGTAACCACTCTGTTGTATTGTGTATTGATTGTATATCAAAAACAGAGTGCCTAGAAAGCGTGAAAGCTTAAACAGCTTAGTTTTCATTTAGAATAGATTATGCATTTGTTTCTGTCATGGTGTTGTTAGGAGTTGTTGCAGCTTGCGTGCTGTCAGATCGAGTTGCAGCAGGAGCTGTTGTAATCAAATCTTCTAGTGGAATCCTCTTCCTGTTCAAGGAAGAAGAGGAGACGTAGGAGTTTGAGCTCCGAACTTCAATAAACTAATCTCTTGTCCCTTTTACTTTACAACTTTTATCTACTTCTTTACAGATTTCGTGTTTATATAATTGTTCACTATTCAATCGGGTTCATTCCGCACATTTTATTGTTACCCGAGAGAATAGCAGCGTACTGAGAGCCTCCAAAGCTGGTAACTCATCTTAGAGGCAGCCGAAAGTTTTAAAATATGTTTGAAAGGAGTTTTTCAGAAAATTTGTAAAGGATTTTATTCAACCCCGACCCCCTTCTGAACTCCTGAGGTATATTTAAACAGTATTTTTGATCCAACAAGTGGTATCAGAGATTGGTAATCTCAGTGTCTAAACAAATCTTGTCTATCTGCAATTATCAATTATGTCGATCTCTCACAATAAAATTATGTTTTCCAAGGAGGAATACGACGACTTGAAGATCAGAATGCAAGCTCACCTGGCGGCTCAAGATGACGATATGTGGTTTTTTATCACAGATGGCACTATAAAGATTATGAAGCCAAACACTGCTATGGCCGTCTCCTTCGTTGCAGCGCAATGGGTTGAAATGCCTAAACCGGAATGGAAGTCAGAGGATAAAAAGAAAGCTAACCTGGACAATGTGGCAAAAGACATTCTTTACAAGACGTTGGACAACAATATGTTTAACAAGATCTAGACTTGTGTCACGACCAAGGAAATGTGGGTGAAGCTAGTCCAGATCTGTGAGGGCAATGGAGAAACTAAAGAAAACAAGCTCACTATGGCCCTGTAGAAATTTGAGTCTATGAAGATGAAATCTGGTGAAACAATGGCTGAATTCGATGAAAGATTCAGCTCTGTGGTGATAGAACTGACCAAATTAGGCAAAGAATACAACAACAGAGAACTGGCGCTGAAAGTCATGAGAGCTCTTCCTAAGGAGTGGGATGTAAAGACTGGCTATGAGGGAATCGAAGGACCTCAACAAACTGGAACTCCATGATCTATTTTCAAACCTGAAGGCATACGAATTTGAATTGGAGACCAGATCATAAGAAGGACCTTCTACATCTCAGCCTACTCAAGCATTAGCTGTAACAGAAGAGAAACCACAGAAGACAGCTGAGCAAATCAACGACGATGCTATGTCCCTCTTCGTTAATAAGTTTGGGAAATTCATGAGAAGAACTCAATCACCTTCTTTTTCAATTAAAGCACATAAATCTGAACAGTATGCTACTAATGATATGAAATGCTTTGAATGTAGCAGGCCTGGACATTTTGCAGCAGACTGCACAAAAACAAAGCAGGATGATAAGAGAAATTCAGATCGCAGACAACACCGCACGGATAAGAAACCATACATCAAAAGGCGGGTGATAGGATCAATGGAATCGAAAATAGAGTTTAAAATAAGCCCAAGAGTTTAGAAGGGGGGGGGGGTTTTGAATGAACTCCTTCGATTTTTATTTTTCGAAACCTTT
Organism: Dorcoceras hygrometricum; assembly: GCA_001598015.1. Lineage (NCBI taxonomy): Eukaryota > Viridiplantae > Streptophyta > Magnoliopsida > Lamiales > Gesneriaceae > Dorcoceras > Dorcoceras hygrometricum. The sequence goes on from KQ996097.1 coordinate 60,907, forward strand.
AAAACTGATTTTACAAGCCTTTGCTCAACTCATATCTGAGTTACCAGATCCAGATCTGAGGTTCTCAGTCCAAATCTGTTTTTTCGATTAACAAATAATGTGCGGAAAGAAACCGATTAAACAGTGAACAGTTAGATAAATAAAAGATAGGGTCAAGAGTTTATTTCTGGAAGTTCGGATCTGAAATCCTACGTCTCCCTTTCTTCCTTTTTCGGAAGGTTCCACTAGAAGATTTGATGGATACAGCTTCTATAAACACCCGATCACTAGAGCCTCGCTCACAGTGAACTCTTAGCAACCACAACATAAACACATATTTGACTGCAGAATAAAAACAATGTAATATTTCGAACTGCTTCACACAGCCAGTTTGTTACAGACTCTGAATTGATTTTACAATGAACACAACACTAACAGAGTTCTGTAAATATTCTGGTTTCTTTTACAATGAAACTTGTTTACAAATGTAAACCAGAAGTAAAACTCAAAGATTATATCTGATGGGAACTGAGTGAAAATGTTCTTCGATATTTTGAGAACTGGGATATCGAAATTGATAGAGAACGATGAAAAATTCCCAGAATGTGAATTTTACCGAGAGAAAATTGAGTGAGAGCTTGTAATTTTCGCCGAGAGTCACCAGAGCTTTCTCGTTTGAATTTCTTCAACTATTTATACTTCTCCATCCTCAACGGTCATTTAATGAGCCAGTAGACACAAACTTTGTTTCCATATATTCATCGTATCAATGCATTAAATGCTCCATTAATGCTATGCAAAGGTTTTTCTGCGGTTGTCAGAGCTGAGTTGACCTTTTTGCCAAAGTAGGTAAACATCGATTTGTACCACTCTGCGTACTGTACGATTTACTCCAAAAAGGCTCTGAACTTGAATAATTACTCCAATTTGTCTAACAGGCTTTATATGATAAAATCTCAATCGTTGTATCCTTTGGAACGAATAGCTGTCAAATCTGAATCTGAAATATGAAGTCTATTTCGGCTTTGAGCTCAAATCTGATTCAGACTGTTTTGACTAAATAAGATTCTCGATCTTTTTCTATACGTCTCTTCCCACCGTCAGATCTGAAATCTGTCTTCTATACGAATCTTCTCCCTTTTCCTTTTCTAAAACGGTAATCCTGCCAGATCTGAATACCCGGAATTAACTGAATATCTGAAGTACCCTGTTCTGATCTGAATCTCTTTTTCTGAAATATGAACAAATAACCTCTGAAATACTTTGAGTAGATTCTGTTATAATCGGAGTCTCTGTACTGAACATGATAACCGAAATTACCTGATTACTCAAATCTGATATACTTTCTTCCTTTTAGCGCGAGTACTTAAGATCCAGATTTGATTTTTAAATTCAGTTCTTTATCTTGTTTTCGTTATCACCAAAACTTATAAATTTTATCTTAACAATTTCCCCGTTTTTGGTGATACAAACTTAACAGTCTACGACTTAAAAGAGACAAAAATAAATTTCTCCAAGTCTGCTATATATAATTATTCAAAATTGGCTAACTACAAGAGTTTTGTACAAGAACTGAAAAACTAAAAATCTGCTCAAATCTGTTCATCCAAACCAATAGGGAAATCCTCTAGAAATTGTGCTTCCTCCTCCTCTGTGAGATCCACTTCCTCTTTTCCTCGGTGGTTCACTCATACTTCCACCACCACTTCCACTACCAGATCTGCCTCAATCTTCAGGAGGCTCCGGACCATGACTACTGATATCTTCCCCCTTTTTGTCATCACGGCCCCTATTAATGTAGGCTATGATTTCAGAAAATTGAGTGCTAATAGTAGCGATGCGCGTCTGTGTTTCCTGTCGGAACTCATTCATATCTCGCGTCAGATCAGTCTTTTGAGTCTGTACTTCTTGCTGGACATCATGAATCAGATTTCTAAAGATGCGTCCTTGATGAGTAGAAGCGTTCATAAATGCCACCTCAAGATTTGAAATCTTCAAAGAAAGAACGGCCTTGAGATCTTCTACATCATCCAGTGTCCGTACTTGCTTTAATTGAATCTTAACAACAGTAGCTCGAAGCTATGTGAACGACTCTGTGAAATCTGGGGTAGGAACAGCAGCAGCTTGTATAGAAAGCTGAGGAATGGCTTCTATAGGCTCTGTGAAAGGAAGTTCAATCTGAGGAATATCAACAGTTGTCTCTTCGATGAGGAACATCATCGGTAGGTGGAACCTGAGAAGTATCTTCAATAAATTGCATAGGAGAGTCATTGGAAGATGTGAGACCCGAAAAGCTGATAAGATTAATCGAGTTTTATCGAGATCAACTTTGAGTTGTTGTGCTTAGAGAAGCTATCGGGTTTTGTTTCAGCCGTGGAACAGTTCTGGAGAGTTAGAGTTCTTTTGCAGAATCTGTTCAGTTAGCGAGTGCCGGGTCATCGCTGAATGTTAGCATTCAGCAGTGGTGATGTGAGCAGCTGTCGCTGAGTGGTTGTATTCAGAAGTTGTAGCGAGTTCAGTTGTCGCTAGTGTTCAGATGTTGCCTAGCGTGCTTTCAGTAGCGGGTGCTAGTACGTCGTCGTTTGGATTAGTTGGAACGACAGCGTGATAGGATCAATGTGGCACGAAAACAGGCCTAGGAGTTCAGAAGGGGGGGGGGTGAATGAACTCCTTGGTATTTTTAAATTTTCGAAACGGTTTAAAACTATTTTTACAAGCACCGCTTAACTTAAGTCCGAGTTACCAGACTTAAGGTATCTCAGTTTAAATGGCTGATTTCTCGATTAACGAAAATTGTGCGGAAAGAAACCGATTAATCAGTGAACAGTATAAACAATAAATAATGCGTAATGTAAAAAGTTAAGGGACAAGAAATTTGTTTCTGGAAGTTCGGATATGAATATCCTACGTCTCCCCTTCTTCCTTTTCAGGAAGGATTCACTAGAAGATTTGATGAATACAGTCCTTATACACACACCCGATCATCGAGCCTCTCTCAAGGTGAACTCCTAGCAACAGCACACACAAAGCAGACGCAGCTTCTGAATACAAGTAATGAATAATATGTTTTTCGAACTGCTTCACAAAGCCAGTTCGTTACAGACTCAACTAATGATATAACAGTGAAATGCACTATATGTGAGACTGTAAAATCTTCTGGTTTCAACAATGAAACTCGATTATAGAAATGTAACCAGAAGATAGACTCGAAGGTATATCAATGTATAGCAACGATTGTGTTCTTCGAATCTTTGAGCTTTGAGAATAGCTTCAATATGTGAGATAGCTCAGAAAGCAATTTGGCAGAGTTTTTGCAAGTTAGTGAGAGCGAAAGTTCTCTTCAATTCAAATCTTCTGCTATTTATACTTTTCGCTCAACGATCTAATAATTCTGTTAAGGAAATAAAATCCTTTTTGACTCTTTGTAAATCGGGTAACCGTATACTCTGCTCCACTACAAGGTAAATTGCACATTGTCAGAGCAAAATTGTCGCCTTCCATATTTGTGCAATAACCGTGTAACAAACTCTGAAAAATATGTACTATTTACCCAAAATAGTACCAATCTTGTCTCCTTAATTCCAGGCAATTTGTACGATTTGATCGAGACCCTTGATTCTCTCCAATATGATTATGTGGTCCCGTTTTAATCGATTAAGCATATGTGCCCGAATTCTTTTATGTTGACAGATATTTCTTTCTTGAAGATAATTGAATAGTCCATCGCTGTTTGAGTAAATATCTGTCGTGGTAAAACATATCTGACCACTTGCAATTTCAGAAAGGTTGACATCATCGTATCTGTTAGCAAACACTGAAGCGTTATCTGTTGAATATACTGTAGTGGTAACTGTTGGTATCTATGACGTCATGGTCTCTGATTACTATGCACATATCTGTTGATAGCAACCTTCGCTGTTAACCATATTGTAACGTTCCTGTTGAACTCACTGTTACGATATCTGATGAACATATACTGTAGCGCTATCTGACGACGGTAACCATAGCTACACTGTTACAATATCTGTCGAGTACACTTGATCATACTCTAAACCTTTCTGTTGACAGCAACTATTCCAGTTCAATAACGAATTCTGTTGGCAGATAACCATAACTCTTAATGCACTTTCAACAGTAGATATCTGATCCGATAACCCAAATAACTGATTCGATAACCCGACTGTCTCAGAACCCGAAACTGAACAACCCGATAACATATCTGAAAAATAACTTGATCACTGTTGTCAGCAACTCTTATATCCATGAAAAGATAATTCAAATTTCATCATTAAGTCCAAGTCTTTTCTTCTTTCTGTTATCACCAAAACTGTAAATTTTATCCTAACAATTTCCCCCTTTTGGTGATGACAAAACTTAGTAGCCGAGATATATAAATAAGCAAAAATAAATTGCACACGGACTGCTGATCATAAATTTCATTAACTGAGAAATAGTACAAAATATTTGTACAAAGACTCAACAACTGTTCTATCCTAGTATCTTCTTCTTTTGTAGGAACCACTTCTGTTTCCTCTGCTCCTTTGTCTTTCTCTATCAGCGCTCATAAGTCTTTCCACAATACTAGTTGTACGCACATTATCACCAGTTCCTCTGCCTCCACTGCTTCCACCTTGATCATCAGGACGTGGTTGGGGGCGGCTGCTACTTCCTTCCCCCTTTTTGTCATTACCACCACGGTTGATATAAGCAAAAAGTTCGCTCAGTTGGTCGGTAATAACATTGAGGGTATGATGTGCCTGAGCACGAAAGTCTAATAAATCATTACGGATAGCAGCCACTTGCCCATCCAAAAGAGTTAATTTCACATCGATCGCTCGAACCTCCTTCTTGACATCCATGAAATCGGCAAAGACAGTGCGCCATGATCCAGGACACCCTTCTTGAACTCGTTTATCTGAAGTAGCTGGACATCACCTTACCTCTGATTGTATTGGCAAACTCTCTGCAAATAATGTTGATAGGCTTTGGCTTGGTGTAGCAGGGATTCTCGAAAACCTCTGTCAAGTGTAGTGATCTTAGATAATATCTCACTGTTAGAATCATCAATAGTCTGTATTTTATGAAAGTCGGGAGGTCATCGAGGGCGGCACTAAACTCAGTGGGACCAACTGGTAATAATATCTGATGATCGATAGTGGCATCCAAGGGAATATCATCGTTGTCAAAGCGCATTGGAGAATCAGAGTGAGTAGGAGAATCTGGTCTCTGAATAAACTCTACCTGAGCAACAGGGTCAGAAACTGAAAATGACGGCATTGAAGAAGATTCTACATGTACACATGGTTGTGCATACTCTGCCTCGGTGAAAGAATCATGCTGTGGAGAGGGAGATCGGTAAACTGTTGACCCATCAAAAGAAACTAGATCCACTTCTGCAATATTATGTACATCTGAGCTGCGGAAGTAATCAACAAAACTGTCTGTATATACACCTTGCTGAAGGGTACTGCAAAAACTTGTGGGAAGTGTCTCAAGAATATCAACTTCCGAACTATACACCACTATATCTCTACAAAAATTTTCACTAACCGGGCGCAAACATCCAAACATACTGTATCTAACAATCTCTGTACAAACTCTGGCCCATCCCCATGTTGTGATCAAAGACGGGGCGGCTCCCAAATACTGTACTGGATCTATGAAGAATCCATGCGGAACAAAAGTTGTGTCAATCACGCTCTCTGGCAATTTCTTCCTATTCACAAATAGAGACAATCTGCAGCTACTCTTCCAGTAATCAGTGACCTGTATGGGCGTCCAAATCCCATCAATTAAGATCATTGGCCATACCCAACAAGTGGACTTGGAAAGGGAGTAAAATTGGGCTAAAACAGCGCCACTACCGGCAGTAGAATCAACGGCAGAAAGAGAAGAACTTGGTTGAACCATTTCAATCCCGTGTTCTTGTTGCTGCGCCTGGAGATCTTCAAGAGATATAGAATGGACAGCAGACAACAGATCAATAATTTGAGAGGCCATTGCCGTCCATAGTTGGCCTGGTGCAAAGTATCGACGATGAGAATCCAAAAATTTTCTCAACAGCATCTCTCTATACTTCGTAAGAATATACATTTTTCTCCTGACGGCGGTCTCCAGAGAATCGGTCTCCGCCCAATCCAACATCAATTTTTCTTTCTCTTTCAAATCACGCAAAGCATCGAGGTTAGATAATTTATTGAGAGAAAAAGAATGAAAGAATTCTACCACATCCTTCATAACCTGGTCACGCAGCTGAACCAGAAAATCAACATTCCTGCATATCAACTCCACCGTTTCTCGGGCAGGATTCCCCTTAACAGGCTCATCCTCTTCCAAGGGCTCCTTCCCTTTATCATGCTTGGATATCCTGGGGAGATTGGCATAGTAATAGTCATGTTCCTGTACTTCATTGATTGCGATTGACTCTGTAGGTTTAATCTTTGTGATCTCAGCTGCAGTAACTGACGGAAACATCATATCTTCAGAGATTTTCATTAGCAGGTCATCCAAAGACATCTGCTCTTCATTAGAATGCTTGCTGCCGACAGATTTCTCAGGATTTGGTGCAGCCACCTCTTGCTCACTACCATCAGCTTCTACATTAGTCCCTGTCTCATCAACCATCTCCAACGACTGTTCATAAGCAACTCTTTCCTCTATTCCTGGTCCTCTATCCATTCCACTGGTTGATCCAATCGCTGGCTCATCGTCCCTAGAAGCAAAATCCTTAAAGGACTCATCTAACCATTTTTCAAATTCATCTCCAATCTCTGTCTCATCAAAATGCTGTTTTCCCTTTTCGGTCTCATCTGTTGCCAGCAAATAGGTCTCCGCAAGCACCTGGCCAATAATCACATCCACTTCATCAGTAGGTGCCACAGTTGAGACCTCAATAGATTCCTTTACAGATTCCTGTTCATCCAACGTCTCATCATCCGAGCTCGTTGACAGAATCAATTTTCTCTTCTGGTATCTGCGTTTGGGTGTGGAAGATTGTACAACTACCGCAGCAGGGGCTGGTTCAACAATCTGAATTGGCACAACATCCTGCGCCACACTCACGATATCCATACTGACCTTTGAAGGTGAGGGTTTGGTCTTCACGGTCCGCCTCTTTTTTGGAATAACAGGCGCATTACCCTCAGTGGCTGGTCGCTTCTTCGACCCAGCAATTTCAGATATTACCTTGACAGGTGTCTCATCAGCAGATGAAGATTTCTTCTTGGATTTTGATTTCCTCTTCACAATAGCCTCAGCAGCCATCCCAGGCTCATCACTTTGGCCACGAGCATCAATCGTGTGATTCATGTCAATGTAAGTGTTTACTGTCTTGATAGACAGAATCTTTGATGTTGGAAAAGGGACGGCTTCTCCCATTGTTATTGAAGGGATGCTTTTCAGTAGGACACCAATTTGGGCAGCATATCCCTTGGATTTCTTCTGTGTCTTATCAACCATGTCCTTCAACACACCGAACAGAACCTTACTCCAGTTCACTTTCAACCCAACATGAATTGCCGTCATCATCATAAAACGTTCATTTGTAACGACATCAAAGGAGCTGGCTTTAACAGTAATGGCTTTGGCCAGAATATCATTGATTGCTTCATAAACCTCTTTTTCCCATGAATATCAACCTGCTCAACAGAATTTGAAAATATGCTCCTCGCATCGAAAACCAGATTCTTCGGTACATCAGAGAAATCCACCATCCCCTCCGTGGGCAACTCAAAAATTTCTGCAAACCTAGCCTGTGAAAATGAAAAGAACTTGCCTGAAACGGCCCCTGTGATATCACCATCCTGCACTAACGCCGTATCAAAGAACTTCTCCAGTTCCTTCTCATACAAAACCGATTCACAACCAAGAAAACCTCGCAATCCACTGGCCTCCAGTGCTTTAAACATATTCAGCATCCCATCATGGTCAGGAATCGACAAAACAGAGTCGAAGTTCACTTGGTAGGAGTTTGCGATGAATGTAGATGCCATTTCAATCGATTTAGATTACGAAGACTGCCTGAAAGCAAATATTCTGCAAAATAGAGTACGAAAGCACGAGAGCAAGAGAATACAACGAGAGTAATGTTGCACAGTAAATTTTAGCGGGTATTCGAAAAGCCGTAAATAAAGACGGTGAATGTGAAAAGTTAAGAGAGAGAAGGATGTAGGTGTGATGATTCGCATGAGGACAACACGTGTCAATCATCCGACGGTGTGTACTATTTTTAGAAAAGATTTTGAAAATATTTTACCCGTACGGGGAAAAAGAAAAGTTAAAATCGACGCGCCAAAGTCTTAAATTATCACACCTAAGAAAATCTGATTTAATGTTTCACGGGGATGGAACGGAATCTGTTAACAGATAAGCATCAATTGTGTACAAGAGATATCAGTTGACAGATTTCTCCTGTTCAATTGACGTCATGCTTAACAAAATAGAAACCATGTTCCCCTTACGATAGGTAGCCCTCGATCAGTAACGCTTACGTAAGCAACACTGTTCGCCTTGAATAAGTGACTAGAGGCTGACGTAAGCACTGCTGTTCCCTAAATAAATAGTCTTCCAACGGTGGCGCTTACGTAAGCAACGTTGTTCCCCCTAAACAGAAGACCCGATGCTGACGTAAGCAAAGCTGTTCAACCTGCAAAAATTGTTAGCACAAAGACAATTTTATGAAAGTTATAAGGGACCTAATATGTTCCTAAAGTACGAGAACTTAGCGTCTGGCAGAGGTTTGGTGAAGATGTCAGCAACTTGCTGTTCAGTCGACACGTACTCCAACCGGACATCCTTCTTCATTACGTGGTCCCTTATGAAATGATGCCTGATGTCGATGTGCTTTGTTCTTGAGTGCAGCACATGATTCTGGGTGATCGCTATCGCACTGGTGTTGTCTCAGAGAATGGGCGCTTCAGAGGCATCAATGCCATAATCTTTCAACTGGTGTTGTATCCAGACTATTTGAGCACAGCAGCTGCCAGCAGCTAGGTACTCGGCTTCAGCAATTGACATGGAAATGGATGTTTGCTTCTTACTGAACCAGGAGATCAGTCGATCCCCTAAGAATTGACAAGTTCCACTGGTGCTCCTGCGATCAATCCTGCATCCTGCATAATCTGCATCACTGTAAACGATTAGTTGAAAGCCTGAGTCTTTGGGATACCAAAGACCCACGTTGGAAGTACCCTTTAAATATTTTATGATTCTCTTAACGGCAATGTAATGTGATTGCTTTGGCTCTGATTGGAATCTAACACACATACAGACAACAAACATGATGTCTGGTCTGCTAGCAGTTAGGTAAAGCAAAGAGCCTATAATACCACGATAAAGCGATACATCAATGGCAGTTCCAGTGTGAGACCTGAATTTGTATAAGAGATTATTGGTTGGAATGTATCGGGGTTTAGAGATTCTTGGTGGCTTAAGATCTCTGTTTGAATGTTTAAGTTGTGTTTTTGGGTCAAATTCCTCACCTAGAACAATTCTGGGAGTTTTCGTGTTTTTGAGATTTTTTGGGTGAAAGCTGGTTTTTGGTGAAAGCTGGTTGAATAGTGAAAACCAGTCGCAACGTGTTTTGGTAACGCAGGATCATGAAACACTGTCGTTTTAGTGTAATCTGGATGCATTGTGTCAAGTGAAAGCTGGTAGCGTGTTTGTATCCAGCTGCTGCTTTATTTCGTGTATTGAGGGCAAAACGACAGCGTTTAGTTAAGTTGGTACGACGCCGTTTTGGATGTTGCGCCTGGTACCAGCTGCGAGGAGTGTTGCGTCTGGATGACCAGCCGAGAGTAGATGTCAACGCAGGTCAACGCTCCTGTAGCTTGCGTCTGGTTGTCCAGCTGCTGGTGCGCGAGAGTTAGCGTCTGGATGACGTAGGATGTGCGACGTCGTTTTGGTTAGCGCTAAGGAATCCAGTCGTTGGATTAATGACAAGCTGTTGGGTCGGTACGACGCCGTTTTAATTAGTTGCAACGCAGCGTTTTGATTAGTAATGCATCCAGTCGTCTGGTTATCCAGCTTTTGGTTGAGCACCAGTCGTAGGTAGTGTCCTACAACGTCGTTTTGTGTGTTTGGGTTTATGCTTGCGGGGTTCGACCAGCCGATGGTTTGTAGTGTGCCTGCTGGTTATGTCGGTTGACTTTTAAATCAGATTCCAGCCGTTGTGGGATTTATATATAAGGAAGAATTGGTCTTCTATTTGAGATATCAAATCCCATACTTCGAATATTTTCCCGACATTCGTTCCCTGTTTCTCGAACCCTCGAGTACTGTTCACTGTGAGCTTTTCCGATGAATTCCCGTCGCTTCCGGCCGTCATTTATTACGTTTGAGGTAGCGTTGGACTCCTCTTGAGAAGCTCTTCAATTTCCTACCACTTTTGGAAGCTGCAATTGGCTAGTTGTGGAACGCGAAGTTGCTGCCGTTGGTGGATTGTGTAGCTCAGGTTGCAGCCAGATTTCTCGGGATACATTTGGGGTAATTGTTGAGCAGTTTTGAGGTACGGATTTGAGCTTATAAACCAGCGTGTTTCTGGCTTGGATGAATTTTAGTTGCTGGTGTATGGAATGGCCGTGCTTGATTGTTGTCCAGGTTGAGGATTGTGTATGCTATTGTGTTTTATTGCTGTGTTGCATATGTTTATATGCTTGTATTCCAGCATGTTGCATACACGCATGACATTCCATTTCAGCTGTCGCAGCCTTTGCCTTGTATCGTTGTTATTGCTCTGTTATTACCAGGATGCGAGGGCGAGCGGTGATTCCGCACTCTCATCTCCCTGCTGGGATTTGTTAGCCACCATGCGCCGAGTGGTTAACTACCACAGTTCATGGGCGAGGCAACAGCAGGTCGAGTTGATTGATGCATCTGGTATTGGTGGGCGAGTAGGGGCGAGTGGGTAGCTCCCACATCTCCTGCACTCACCGTGGCCACTCAGATATATTTCAGTTATCGTTGAGCTATGCATTGGGTTTCTTTGGCTCCCTTTACTTGGTGGTAGCCTTCGGCTGTTGTACCGTATTCTCATGCATAGCATATGCATTTTATTCATGTTGTTTACTGCTGTTTATAGTTGCTCTCCGTATGACCCCATGTCCCTCTGGGGCTTGGTTTGTTTTCCTTGCCTGTTATGTTTTCCAGGTTACTCAGCTGGTCGTGGAGCTAGCCCAGCTGGAGGTGCCCCAGGAGGTGGTTAGAGTATCCCAGTAGCGTATAGCATATTTATATGTATCGGTCCAGTTAGCCGGGGAGATGCCCTGTGCTTCATTGGTGTATTTGATTGTTGGAGTCTGATACTTGTTTTATGCTATACTGTTATTGTTGTTGTGATTTTCGTAAAATAGTTTCTATTTTGAGTATCGTGTTATTTTATTGTTTTAAACCGTCAGGCCAAACGCGAAAATTTTACCCGCTTTTTGATAGCTTCCGCATGTATTTTGGTGATTTTACTTTGTATAGAGCACGAGGCCTGACATTTTTGGTATCAGAGCTTAAGCTGGGATAAGCTCGATTTCTTCGATCACACTTGAGTCTAGGCACAGTGTTGTGTGTTGCATGTGCTTGACTTATGTGATTACGTGCTGCATATTTGTGCTATCTATGCTGTATCTGTACTGTTTTTCTTGATCCTGTTGAGTGTTTTCATAGATACCGCCTAGACGTCATGGTAGAGGTAGGGGGAAGTTTGAGGAATCGGCAGGACAGAATGAGGATCGGTGTAGCGCTCCTAGTCGTTCCCGTAGTAGGCATGAGGAGGAGGAGGAATTTGGTCACTTGACTCCCCCGGTGGAGCGGATGGATGTTGTTATAGCACGGTTTCAGCGGATGAACCCTCCAGTCTTTAATGGTGATGAGTCCAGTGAGGATGTAGACTCGTGGCTCCGGAATATCATTGGTCTTTTCGATCGGGTGCAGTATGATGATGATCTTCGGCTGAGTTTAGCGACCCTCTTGCTCAGGAAGACGGCGGAGCACTGGTGGCGAGGTGCTTCGAGTACCTTGTTAGAGATCGGTGTTGGGATCTCTTGGGACAGTTTTTGCGTGACCTTCCGGCAAGAGTATGTGCCCGAGTATTATGTGAACGCCCGGGAGCGGGAGTTCGACCATCTGGAGCAGGGTTCCATGACTGTTAGGGAGTATGATAGGAAGTTTTCTTCTCTGTTTGCATACGTTCCCCATGTTCTAGCCGGGAGAGGGCCAAGCGGACTCGATTTCTTGAGGGCTTGAATGAAGAGTTGTATCAGATGGTTTTAACTAGTAAGCCCAAGACTTACGCTGAGGCTGTGGACAGTGCCATCGACATTGAGGGAGGTTTGCGTAGTCGTCGTGCTCGTAGGCAGCAGGCAGCATCGGATGGTCGTCCTGCTATTCAGGGAGCGTAGTCTTCACAGTCCTCCCAGTCAGCCTATCAGCCCCAGAAGCAGCAGCAGCCATAGGTGGCGCAGCAGTCTGGCCGTCAGAGGTTTCGACCCCGAGGTTAGCAGTTTAAGAAGAATTCGGGTTCTGGCTCTTTTGGTTCAGGCAGTTCGAGTAGCAGTGGATCTCGGACTGAGTTTTGTGGCTGTTGTGGTGTAAAGCATCCTTCCACTCAGTGTGTAGGTGTGCAGGGTTCCTGCAACCTTTGTGGTCAGAGCAGGCATTTTGCGAGAGTGTGTCCGTCAGCTGGATCACAGCAGACCGCGGCCCAGCCTCAGCGTTGTGGAGGTCAGTCTAGGGGTCGTTACCCTCAGTTCCAGCAGCCCCAGTTGGGTGAGGCTCCGTTCAGGCCATTTCAGCAGCCTGGTCCTTCGCGTTTTGGGCAGTCGTCTCAGCCATTCTACTCAGGACCCCAGCATGCTCAGGTTAACGCCATCACTAGGGAGCAGGCGGAGGATACACCGAGTCGGGTGATCATAGGTACTTGCCTTGTTTTTGATTTCCCTGCGCGTGTGTTGTTTGACACCGGTGCATCTCATTCGTTTATTTCTGATTCGTTTGTTGTTGAGCATGGCATGTGTACCATTTCGTTGCGCGATGCTGTTTCCGTGTCTACCCCTGGCGGTGTGAGCTTGTTCTCCCAGGAGGTTTTGTTGGATGGTGTGTTGCGGTTTGGTTAGCATGTCCTGTTAGCGAACTTGATCCGTTTGATGCTTTGGGATTTTGATTGCATAGTTGGGATGGATGTGCTGTCCAACTATAGGGCCTCCGTGGACTGCTTCCATGGAATTGTTCGTTTTAGGCCTTTGTCTGGCGAGAAGTGGGACTTCTACGGCCAGGATTCTAGATCGAAGATCCCGTTGGTCTCAGCGATGGAGATGTTTAGCTTGTTGTCTTTGGGGAATGCTGGCTTTATGATCTACGCTTTGGATGCGTCTTCTTCTTCCCGCGTTCAGCTTAGTGACGTTCCTGTGATGCGACATTTCTCGGATGTGTTCCCGGAGGAGATTCCTGGTTTCCCTCCGAGGCGGGAGATTGACTTCAGCATAGAGCTGGTGCCTGGCACAGCTCCGATATTTCGTGCTCCTTATCGTCTAGCGCCTGCGGAGTTGAGAGAACTCAAGGTACAGTTAGATGATTTGCTAGAGAAAGGTTTTATCCGACCTAGTATGTCACCGTGGGGAGCGCCCATTCTATTTGTGAAGAAGAAGGATGGCTCAATGCGGATGTGCATTGATTTCCGCTAGCTGAACAAAGCCACTGTCAAGAACAAGTACCCGTTACCGAGAATCGATGATCTGTTTGATCAGTTTCAAGGTTCTATGGTGTATTCAAAGATTGATCTTCGTTCAGGGTACCATCAGCTGAGAGTGAGAGAACAAGATGTCGCGAAGACTGCTTTTCGTACGAGGTACGGGCATTATGAGTTTTTGGTTATGCCGTTTGGATTGACTAATGCCCCTGCAGTCTTTATGTATTTGATGAACCGAGTTTTCCACGAGTTTATCGATCAGTTTGTGATCGTGTTCATCGACGACATCTTAGTCTATTCGAAGAATCCTTTGGAGCACAAGGATCATTTGCGTATTTTCCTTCAGATGCTGAGAGACCAGCAGTTGTATGAAAAGTTCTCCAAGTGCGAGTTCTGGTTGGATCGCGTCGTATTCTTGGGACATGTGATTTCAGCCGAGGGGATTTCTGTAGATCCTAGCAAGGTTGATGCCGTTCTGAACTGGGAGCGTCCCAGGAATGTTTCCGATATTTGTAGTTTTTTTGGTCTGGCTGGCTACTATCGTCGCTTCATTGAGGGATTCTCAAGTATAGCAAAGCCAATGACTCAATTGACTCAGAAGGACAAGCGTTTTGTTTGGACTGAGCAGTGCAAGAATGCTTTTCAACTGCTTAAGGAAAAGTTGACTATTGCGCCTGTGTTGGCTCTGCCGTCTGGAACAGGTGGATTCGTTGTTTGTTCTGACGCTTCGCTCAATGTATTGGGTTGTGTGTTAATGTAGAATGGTCGAGTCATTGCGTATGCCTCGCGGTAGTTGAAACCGCACGAGACTCGTTACCCAGTCCATGATTTGGAGTTAGCGGCGGTGGTCTTTGCGCTGAAGATCTGGCGTCACTACCTGTATGGCGAGCAGTTTGTGGTGTACTCCGACCACAAAAGTTTACAGTATTTGTTTTCGTAGCCCGATTTGAACATGAGACAGCGTAGGTGGATGGAGCTGCTAAAGGACTTTGACTGCGAGATTAAGTACCAGCCTGGGAAGTCGAACGTAGTGGCCGATGCTTTGAGCAGGAAGGCTAGTGAGATGCTTGCGTCGTTGTACATCTCTAAGGATCAGGAGCATCTTAACACTACGGGTTGGAGATTCTACCCGACTGAGGATTGCGTTGTGGTTTCATCGTTCCAAGTGGAGCCACAGATTGTTTCGACTATTCGAGCAGCTTAGAGGACTGATTCGTCTATCCACGAGTTGAACTTGAAGGTCAGGACTGCCAAACTTGAGGATTATTCTGTCTCTTCCGATGGTTGTTTGCGTTTCCGGGGCAGGTTGGTTGTGCCCAATTTGATTGATTTGAAGGAGGAGATCCTTAGGGAAGCGCATTGTAGCAGACATAGTGTTCATCCTGGTGCACGGAAGATGTACCATGCTTTGAAGCCGCACTTTTGGTGGGCTGGCCTAAAGAGCGACGTTGCTGGTTTTGTCGCTCGTTGTTTGAATTGTCAGATGGTTAAGGCCGAAAGGATGAGACCTTGTGGTCTGTTACAGAGTTTAGAAGTGCCCCAATGGAATTGGGAGCACATTGCTATGGATTTCGTGACGCATTTGCCTCGTTCCAGCAGAGGATGCGATGCTATTTGGGTGGTTATAGACCGTTTGTCGAAGTCTGCACATTTTATTCCCTATGGGATGACCTTCTCGTTGAATAAGATGGCGAAACTGTACGTTGATTTTGTGGTTAGACTTCACGGTGTGCCTGTTTCGATTGTTTCCGATCGAGATCCGAGGTTTACTTCCAGGTTTTGGAAGAGTTTGCAAACAGCTTTGGGTACCATATTGGCGATGAGCACCGCATATCACCCCCAGACAGATGGCCAATCTGAGAGAACTATCCAGACGTTGGAGGATATGTTGTGAGCTGTTGTATTGGATTTCGGAGGTAGCTGGCAAGACGCGTTGTCTTTAGTAGAGTTTTCCTACAATAACAGCTATCAGGTGACGATTGGCATGGCGCCGTTTGAGGCTTTGTATGGTAGAAAGTGCAGATCTCCGGTATGTTGGGAAGAAGTGGGGGAGAAGCAGCTATCTGTCCCTAACTTTGTGCAGCAAATGAAAGATCATGTGGATCTTATTAGACAGCGGATGAAAGCTGCCCAAGATCGCCAAGCCAGTTATGCGAATAAGAGGCGTCGACCTCTTGAGTTTCAGGTTGGTGATCGTGTATTTCTCAAGGTTTCTCCGTTTCGCGGTGTGATGCGCTTTGGACGCTAGGGAAAGTTTGCCCCTCGTTATGTCGGACCGTTTTGATTGTTGAGAGGATTGGCCCTTTAGCCTATCGGCTGTTGTTGCCACCAGAGTTGTCTTCTCTTCATGACGTCTTTCATGTTTCCATGTTGAGGAAGTATGAAGAGGCGTCGACCTCTTGAGTTTCAGGTTGGTGATCGTGTATTTCGTCAAGGTTTCTCCGTTTCGCGGTGTGATGCGCTTTGGACGCTAGGGAAAGTTTGCCCCTCGTTATGTCGGACCGTTTGATTGTTGAGAGGATTGGCCCTTTAGCCTATCGGCTGTTGTTGCCACCAGAGTTGTCTTCTCTTCATGACGTCTTTCATGTTTCCATGTTGAGGAAGTATGAGCCAGATCCGTCTCATGTGCTGGGAACTGACGAGGTTGAGCTAGATCAGTCGTTGGGTTATCAGAATATCCTTTGCAGATCCTTGGCAGAAAAGAGAAACAGGTGAGGAATAAAACCATTCCGTTGGTGATGGTGCAGTGGAGCAAGCATGGCAGGGAAGAAGCTACTTGGGAGCTGGAAGAAAAGATGCAGCACGAGTGGCCGCATCTGTTTGAGTAGCTGTTGAGCTAATTTTCCAGTAGTTTGTAGCTTTTGGTTGTATTTCTTCCCTAGTTGTTGTTATATGTTTGCTCAGTTATCTTGAACTCTTGGCCTTGTGTTGGGCGAGTTCTGTTTGTATCTTGCTGTTGCTGTGTTGTTGTGCCAGAATTGTTGTTTGATTTCTGGGACGAAATCCTTTTTAGTGGGGGAGAAATGTGAGACCTGAATTTGTATAAGAGATTATTTGTTGGAATGTATCGGGGTTTAGAGATTCTTGGTGGCTTAAGATCTATGTTTGAATGTTTAATTTGTGTTTTTTGGTCAAATTCCTCACCTAGAACAATTCTGGGAGTTTTCGTATTTTTTAGATTTTTTGGGTGAAAGCTGGTTGAATAGTGAAAACCAGTCGCAACGTGTTTTGGTAACGCAGGATCATGAAACACCGTCGTTTTAGTGGAATCTGGATGCATTGTGTCAAGTGAAAGCTGGTAGCGTGTTTGTATCCAACTGCTACTTTATTTCGTGTATTGAGGGCAAAACGACTGCGTTTAGTTAAGTTGGTGCGACGCCGTTTTTGATGTTGCGCCTGGTACCAGCCGCGAGGAGTGTTGCGTCTGGATGACCAGCCGAGAGTAGATGTCAACGCAGGTCAACGCTCCTGTAGCTTGCGTCTGGTTGTCCAGCTGCTGGTGCGCGAGATTAGCGTCTGGATGACGTAGGATGTGCGACGTTGTTTTGGTTAGCGCTAAGGAATCCAGTCGTTGGATTAATGACCAGCTGTTGGGTCGGTACGACGACGTTTTAATTAGTTGCAACGCAGCGTTTTGATTAGTAATGCATCCAGTCGTCTGGTTATCCAGCTTTTGGTTGAGCACCAGTTGTAGGTAGTGTCCTACGACGTCGTTTTGTGTGTTTGGGATTATGCTTGCGGGGTTCGACCAGCCGATGGTTTGTAGTGTGCCTGCTGGTTATGTCGGTTGACTTTTAAATCAGATTCCAGCCGTTGTGGGATTTATATATAAGGAAGACTTGGTCTTCGATTTGAGATATCAAATCCCATACTTAGAATATTTTCCCGACATTCGTTCCCTGTTTCTCAAACCCTCGAGTACTGTTCACCGTGAGCTTTTCCGGTGAATTCCCGTCGCTTCCGACCGTCATTTCTTACGTTTGAGGTAGCGTTGGACTCCTCTTGAGAAGCTCTTCCATTTCCTACCACTTTTGGAAGCTACAATTGGCTAGTTGTGGAACGCGAAGTTGCTACCGTTGATGGATTGTGTAGCTCAGGTTGCAGCCAGATTTCTCGGGATACATTTGGGGTAATTGTTGCGCAGTATTGAGGTACGGATTTGAGCTTATAAACCAGCGTGTTTCTGGCTTGGATGAATTGTAGTTGCTGGTGTATGGAATTGCCGTGCTTGATTGTTGTCCAGGTTGAGGACTGTGTATGCTATTGCGTTTTATTGCTGTGTTGCATATGTTTATATGCTTGTATTCCAGCATGTTGCATACACGCATGACATTCCATTTCAGCTGTCGCATCCTTTGCCTTGTATCGTTGTTATTGCTCTGTTCTTACCATGATGTGAGGGCGAGCGGTGATTCCGCACTCTCATCTCCCTGCTGGGATTTGTTAGCCACCATGCGCCGAGTGGTTAACTACCACAGTTCATGGGCGAGGCAACAGCAGGTCGAGTTGATTGATGCATCTGGTATTGGTGGGCGAGTAGGGGCGAGTGGGTAGCTCCCACATCTCCTGCACTCACCGTGGCCACTCAGATCTATTTCAATTATCGTTGAGCTATGCATTGGGTTTCTTTGGCTCCGTTTACTTGGTGGTAGCCTTCGGATGTTGTCCCGTATTCTCATGCATAGCATCTGCATTTTATTCATGCTGTTTACTGTTGTTTATAGTTGCTCTCCGTACTGGGGTTTGACCCCATGTCCCTCCGGGGCTTGGTTTGTTTTCCTTGCCTGTTGTGTTGTCCAGGTTACTCAGCTGGTTGTGGAGCTAGCCCAGCTGGAGGTGCCCCAGGAGGTGCTTAGAGTATCCCAATAGAGTATAGCATATTTATATGTATCGGTACAGTTAGCCGAGGAGATGCCCTGTGCTTCGTTGGTGTATTTGATTGTTGGAGTCTGATACTTGTTTTATGCTATACTGTTATTGTTGTTGTGATTTTCGTAAACTGGGATTCTATTTTGAGTATCGTGATATTTTAAATTATATTGTTTTAAATCGTCAGGCCAAACGCGAAAATTTTATCCGCTTTTTGATAGCTTCCGAATGTGTTTTGGTGATTTTACTTTGTATAGAGCACGAGGCCTGACATCCAGCTTCGTCTTTATCCATCTTTATCGAAGAGCTCATTGGGGTTGCTGCGGCTGAACAGTTGTCCAAGCCAAACTTTTTCAGTAGTTCTTTCGTATATTTCGCCTGGTTAATTAATATCATTCTCCAGCTGTCGAACTTGTAAGCCCAGAAAGAACGTTAGCTCCCCCATCATGCTCATATCGAATTTATCCTGCATAAGCTTAGAAAATTTCTTGCACATTTTGGGGTTAGTTGACCCAAAGATTATGTCATCAACATAAATTTGAACTAATAAGACGTGATTATCTTTAACAAAATTAAACAGTGTCTTATCAACTGTGCCTATTGTGAATTCATGCTCAATGAGGAATTTAGATAGTGTATCATACCAAGCTCTGGGTGCTTGCTTCAACCCGTATAGAGCTTTATCCAACTTATATACATAGTCTGGATGTGTATGATTTACGAAGCCAGAAGGTTGTGCAACATACACTTCCTCTGTAAAGACACCATTTAGAAAGGCACTCTTAACATCCAACTGAAAGACTTTGAAGTCTTTGAATGCAACGTAAGCTAAGAACATGCGGATGGCTTCTAATCTTGCTACTGGTGCGAAGGTCTCATCAAAATCTATACCTTCCATTTGTCTAATCCTTGTGCTACCAGCCTAGCTTTATTTCTAGTTACTATGCCATCTTCATTCAGTTTGTTCCTAAAGACCCATTTAGTTCCTATGACTGAATGGTTAGTAGGTATAGGTACAAGTGTCCATACGTTATTACTCTTAAACTGATTAAGTTCTTCCTGCATTGCATCTATCCAACTGGGGTCAGCTAAGGCCTCATCTATTATCTTAGGTTCTATATGCGATAGAAATGCAGCATCAAAATGATCATGAGATAGCTGGCCTTGTGTGCGAACAGGAGATTCGAAATTACCTTTGACTTGCTCGAGTGGATGATTTTTATTCCACCGGAGATCAAGTCCAATGG
This sequence comes from Dorcoceras hygrometricum, assembly GCA_001598015.1. Classification (NCBI taxonomy): domain Eukaryota; kingdom Viridiplantae; phylum Streptophyta; class Magnoliopsida; order Lamiales; family Gesneriaceae; genus Dorcoceras; species Dorcoceras hygrometricum. The sequence continues at coordinate 80,674 of KQ996097.1, forward strand.
GATTTGTTCCTTGTTCCCCCTGTGTCGCTGTCTGGATAGAAATATTTAGATCTTCTGACACCAATTGATGATTATCGTTGTTGGCTTGTGTGTCAGATTCCAACTGTGATACTTGCTGTTCTGGGTGAATGCTGGTGTCAGCTTTATCATCAACTGGTGGTCTTGATACTACTTGACAAGATGTGCTTGCAACTGTTGCGTCAGCTGTTGGTGTATAGAAGCGTTTGCTTGCGCAATATCTGACGAAGTAATATCTATTGGAACAGAATCTGTTGGAGCATTTTCTGTTGGAACATTGATTGCATTTTCTCCAGCTGTTGTCAGATCTTGTTGATCAACATTTTGCGTTGTGTCTGCTGTTGGTTGTTCTTCAGTTGAATGTCTTTGTGGCACCACGTCATCATCTGACTCATCAATTCTTGTTGACTCCAGACGTGTGCACAAGTCGTGTAAGTTTGCAGCTGAATTAGATTTGAAACTAGTCTCATCGATCACAACATGAGCAGATTCTTCAACAGTTAAACTTCTGATGTTGAACACACGGTAAGCCTTGCTGACAGCAGAGTATCCTAAGAAAATACCTGCATCAGATTTAGGTTCGAAGGCTGTTAGGTGCTTCTTGCCATTGTTATGAATGAAACACTTGCATCCAAACACCCTGAAGTAAGAAATATCAGGTTTCTTGCCATGCCAGATCTCATATGGGGTTTTATCGTGCATCCTATTAATCATTGATCTGTTCTGAGTGTAACATGCTGTGTTAACTGCTTCTCCCAGAATTTTTGTGAAATCCCGGAATATGCAATCATAGATCTATCAGCTTCTTTTAAAGTGCGGTTTCTCCTTTCAGCTAACCCGTTTTGCTGAGGAGTTATAGCTGCTGAGAGCTCATGCTTTATCCCCAAGTCTTCCAAATAAGAAGTTAGTTTAAAATTTAGAAACTCAGTACCGTGATCACTTCTTATTCGGTTGACAGAACAAGATCTGTCATTTTGTAAACGTTTCAAAAGGCGTATCAGCTGGTCGGTGGTTTCAGATTTTGCTTTTAAAAACAACACCCAGGTTTATTTTGAAAAATCATCAACTACTGCAAGGGTGTAATTCATTCCCCCTAAGCTCGTTACTGAAATAGGACCAAAAATATCCATATGCAAGAGCTCAAGGCAACGGGTAGAACGTTTTCCGCCTTTATTTTTGAAAGTAGATTTTTGCTTACCCAGCTGACATACTGCACAGATCTTATCCTTAGAAAAACTAATTTTTGGCAGACCAGAAACCATATCATGTTGACTAAAATTAGCAGTGTTTTGAATGCAATATGATTCATTCTTTGATGCCACAGCCAGCTCTTGGAAGAACCAGCTGCAAGGCACAAATGCTCAGATTCCAGCTGATCTGACCAATTGATTATGTAGGTATTCCCCGAACGTTTTCCTACCAATACTGTCAGACCACTTGGACTCTGAACCGTGCATGTGTATTGTTGAAACTGGACTATGTAACCTTTGTCACACAGCTGACTAATGCTAATCAAGTTATAACAAAGGTTATCAACAACTAGGACGTCTGAGATAGATATGTTACCGTGGATAAGCTTACCATTACCCACAGTGTTACCGTGTGCGTTATCACCAAAGACTATCTTTGCGCCTTTGTGTGGAATGACGTCTGATAGTAGCTTTCGATTTCCTGTCATATGTCTTGCACAACCGCTGTCCAGGTACCACAAGTTTGATACATCAGCTGGTTCGTACCTGTTATCCTGCAATCATAAAACCAGCTTTTGGTACCCAATTTTACTTGGGTCGAGATCGGATTACCCCTTTCGTGACCCATACTTGAATACCTTGATAGTTTTTCCAGTATAAGCATCCTTAAGGGTCTGTGCATAATTGTGAGATCTGTTGAGTTTTGATTTCATATTCTGACCACTTAGATCTCTCCTCGGTTGAGCCTTTTTCCAACCAGATTTTCCCTTCCTTGAATTACACCTCGGCTGGTTGGGAACAAAAGACTTGGAACCAGGTTTCGCTTTATCCTTGTCCAGCTTGTTCTTTAGCCATCTGGGCTTGTAATTCTCAGGTCTTTGAAAACCGACACCAGATTTTCCATTATCGTTCAACTTGGGAGAGTTCTGGTCATCAAATGTTATCGACTCATAGCAGTCATATATCACGTTGGATTTGACAAAGCTCATCTTGTTGAACTTGTCATATACCAGCTGTGATTGAGTACTTGTTTCTCCTTCACTGCTTTCACTACTACTGAAACCCAAGCCAGTTCTATCATATACTGACTTTTGGCTTTCTTGCAGTTTGTGGAGAGCACGAGCCGATTGGTTCCAGGAGCTCATTTCTTTAGTTAATTTTTCAACTTCAGCCTTGAGCTCACTGGATTCATTTCTCAACAAATCATTTTCTATCATCAGCTTACTCAACTCAGTCTTCAAACTGTCAATGCACTGACAAGGTCTTCTCGTGTAAATTCAACATTGGAGAAGTCAAATACCTCGTCGTCAGATGTTTGGTCAGCCACTAGGCAGTGAACCTCCTCTTGTTTACTATCGCTGGATGATGAGCTGCTAGATGAAGATTCTGAATCAGTGTCCGCCCAGCTCTTGGTGCTTTCCTCAGCAACTAGAACTTTGCGATCATGCTTGCGGCTGGATCTTTTGTCACCTCTCGTCCTCATCCGTCTATCTTTGAATTTCTCCTTCGATCTGTCCACAGCTCTTTCATCTGATTTGTCATCTCTGTTTTATCGATCCTCCTTCTTGTATCTATCACCAGTTCTCTTGTCATCTCGCTTGTATCTATCGTCTTTCTTGGGTCTGTTGCACTCAGCTGCAAAATTCCCTGGACGTTCACAGTTAAAACATTTCATATCAGATACAGCTTTATCATTTTTATGATTATTGTAAGGAGTAGAAGGGTTAAAAGATCTTCTCAAGTATTTCCCAAACTTCTTAACGAAGAGGGACATGACGTCGTCGCTGAGTTGATCAGCTGTCTTGCTTGTGCTTGGAGAGCACTGTTCAGTAGTTGTAGCTGCTAAAGCTTTTGTCGGCTGAGAGGTAGATGGACCCACTTATGCTCTTGTTTCCAATTCGAACTCATACGCCTTGAGGTTCGCAAACAGATCGTGAAGTTCTAGTTGGTTCAGGTCCTTTGATTCCCTCATCGCCATTGTCTTCACGTCCCACTCCCTGGGCAACGCTCTCATCACCTTCAGCGCCAACTCTCTGATGCTGTATTCTTTGCCCAGACTGTTTAGTTCAATCACCACGATGCTGAATCGCTCATCAAAACTCTGCCATTGTTTCTCCATACTTAATTTTGATGGACTCATACTTCTGCTGAGCAACCGTCAGCTTGTTCTCCTTCGTCTCGTCACTTCCCTCACAGATTTGAGTCAGCTTTTCCCAAATATCTTTAGCTATGGCGTAGGTTTTGATTTTGTTGAACATGTTTTTGTCCTTGTCCAGCGTCTTGTATAGAATGTCTCTGGCCACATTGTCTCAGTTGGCTTTCTTCTTGTCTTCACTGGTGTACTCATGTCTACTCTTCTCAAGGAACTGAGGCTCACCATTTGATATAGAAAAAGCTAAATTTGGCTTCATTATTTTCAGCGGCCCTTCAGTGAGGACCACCCACATTTCATCATCTAGAGCAGCCAGATGCGCTTGCATGCGAATCTTCCAATCATCATAATCTTCCTTGGAAAACAAAGGAATTTTGTTGTGAGAAGTAGACATATTCAAATATATAAAGCACAGAAAATAAACTTCAATAACTGAGATAACGCAGGCTCTAATACCAATTGATAGGATCAATGTGGCACGAAAACAGGCCTAGGAGTTCAGAAGGGGGGGGGGGGGTTGAATGAACTCCTTGGTATTTTTAAATTTTCGAAACCGTTTAAAACTATTTTTACAAGCACCGCTTAACTTAAGTCCGAGTTACCAGACTTAAGGTATCTCAGTTTAAATGGTGATTTCTCGGTTAACGAAAATTGTGCGGAAAGAAATCGATTAATCAGTGACCAGTATAAACAATAAATAATGCGTAATGTAAAGAGTTAAGGGACAAGAAATTTGTTTCTGGAAGTTCGGATATGAATATCATACGTATCCCCTTATTCCTTTTCAGGAAGGATTCACTAGAAGATTTGATGAATACAGTCCTTCTACACACACCCGATCACCGAGCCTCGCTCAAGGTGAACTCCTAGCAACACCACACACAAAGCAGACGCAGCTGCTGAATACAAGTAATGAATAATATGTTTTTCGAACTGCTTCACAAAACCAGTTCTGTCAGGCCTCGTGATCATAACAGATAAACACATGCGGAAGCTAACAAAAAGTGAGTAAAATTTTCGCTTTTAGGCCAGACGGTTTAAACATATAATTTAAAATACAACAATACTTAAAATAAGTTTCCCAATTCGTAAAACAACCAACAATAAAGCATACATAATTCCAAACATGTATCAGACTCCCCTACGAGTACAACAACAAAGCACAGGGCATCTCCCTGGCTAACCGATACACATATATATATAAGTATGCTATATGCAACTGGGACACGCTAGCCACCTCCTGGGGCACCACCAGCTGGATTAAACCCACGACCAGCTGTAGAACCTGGGTTTCCTGAAAACAAAGCAACAAAGAAACAACCAAGCCCCGGAGGGACATGGGGTTAAACCCCAGTACGGAGAGCAAACATAAAACAGCAAATAACAGCAAGAATAAAATGCAGATGCTATGCATGATAAGGGAAACAACAGTTCAGCGGGATCTGACAAAATAAAATAGTGGCCACAGGGTGTGTTCCCAGTGTGGTAGTTAGCCACTCGCCAGGACACAACCCTCGAATACCAGATGCAATAAACAACTCCCTTGCTGTTGCTCAACCTATGAACTGTGGTAGTTAGCCACTCGGCGCATAGGGGCTAATTCAACCCAGCAGGGGAATGAGAGTGCGGTATCGCCGCTCGCCCTCGCATCCTGGTAAGAAAACATAGCAACAAAGACGGCAACAATGGCTGAAAAGGGAGACAAATGCGTGTATGCTCCTACTGGAAGATGTAAACATATCAACAATATGCACAATAATAACAAAACAAGTAGCATACACCATATAACACACGAAAAACCCAAAACATAGCCTCAGCAGGCAACAACACAGGGCAGCCAACAGATAGCCATCTCGCAAATATCCAAGCCATCACCATGCTGAAATTTATAAGCTCAAATCCGTACCTTGACTTGCTGAATTACAATTACCACTGAAAGAGATCCCGAAGACTCTAATAAAACCCTGCTAAACACACAGCGCACACAATAAATCCTACGGGATAGTACACAGAACACTGCTGGGAGTTACCACTCACACCAGTCACGAATTCATCAGCATAACTCAACAAAAAGCTTAAACTATGGCTAGAAACAAGTTCTCACCAAAACCAGAACGTAGCTCTACCCGGTCGACACGATACTT
>KQ996097.1:113453-125181 GCA_001598015.1 Dorcoceras hygrometricum
GACCGCCGCCGTGCGGCCGCCGTCCGGTGATCCTCGTGGCGATGCGATGGTCGTTCTGTCTTCTAGGTTTTGTTTTGGGTCCTGTCCCGGGTAGCCCGTGAAGTTTTCGGGCCAATATTTGATATTGGACCAATTTTGATTGTACCAAAAAAAATTGATTTTGAAATTTTTGAGATTTTGGGCCTAAAATTGGTTTAAGCCCTATTTGATGCAATTAAAATTGACAAAATGTGATTTTATTTGTAGAATATGATTTTATAATTAAAATATGATTTTGTTGATTAAAATATGATTTTGTCGACAAAATGCGATTTTATTTATAAAATGTGATTTTATAATTAAAATATGATTTTGTAGGAAATTATCAAATATGATTTGATATTTAATTTATGTCAACTAATTGGATTGATTGCATGTTTGGGATGATCGAGAGCCGTGCCCAATGTGTTAGGTGTATGCTCTAGGTTTTGCGATTTTGGTTGTATATATATTGTTGATATCGTTTATAAAGTGGGTCTGTTTGTGGCCCGTTCCCACCCCTACAAATTTGTATCCCAATGTTTCATGGCAATTTAAATGTAAATTACTAGATTTAGTGGGAGGACAATTTGAAGACGGTGAAGATGACGATCAAAGATATTGAAGACCGAATATCTGTAAAACCGGAAGCAATTGTAATATGATTGCATTGCATATTGCATTTCACCTAGGACTGGACCCAGGTCTGTGACTGGTAACCACGGACCGCATATCTCTCACGATCGATCATCCCAAAGTTTTTTTATTTATATATGCGATATATAGTTTATTGAATCCGCATTTTTAAATCGTGATTTAAAATATTATTGAGACCAATTTTTTCAAAAATAAAATCCCTCGTTTTAAATATGATTTAAAACTGATATCAATATTAAATGTTTATTCGATATACTAAGGGAATTTAAATCTGTTTAAATTTTTCCTACCTTCCATCAACAATGGGTATACGTCGATGCTACCCGCATACATGGTCCGGCTCATATTTGAGGGGGTTATGAATGCCGGAAAGCTGTACACGCCATTGACACCTGTTGTGAGTTGGTTGGAACTCCCTTTAACGTTGGCTCATATTATTGGGGACCGTCCTTCACAACTCAACATTGATGGGTCATCTTGACACGTGATAGTAATCGGCGTCATATTATTGGGCCCTTACTGGACGTGAGGTAAATACATGGAGGTTGCACCGGTTGTAATTGGGCTCTACCTTTTGAGGGTCATGGTTGGCTGATATTATTCGGGACCATGATCGCTTGATTGGGCTCTGTGTACCCACTAAAGAAACTTGCTTTCTCGATTTCATTAGAGGGTGGTGAAATCGTTAAAATAGTGGGAGGGTAATTCATAAAACTGACCTTGTTTTATGTCTTAGCGTTTTTCATATATAGTTAGTAATGCATGTCTGTTTTTCTTTTCAGTATAAACTGCTTATAATATGTCTTCGATAAAAAATCTACTCGCTGCTATACTGGATAGCAACAAGTTCACTGGTCTGAACTATCAAGACTGGCTTCGAAACCTCAATATTGTATTGGCTTCGGAGAAACTTCTCTACACGTTAGAGAAGAGCCCTCCGAAGGAAGCCCCTGCCGACGTCAGCCCTGATGAGCTGACTACGCTTAACAAATGGTGGGATGACGAGCTTAAGACTTGATGCTATATGATGGTGTCGATGTCCAACGAAATGCAACGGCGTTTTGAGAAGACGATGTATGCTGCTGACATACATCTTCATCTCAAAGAGCTGTATGGGGAGAACTCTCGACATGAGAGGTTCACCACTGTCAAGGAGCTTATGACGAGCCGCATGCGCGATGGGACTTCGTCCGCGAGCATGGGGTTTGTATGATTGGGCTCATTGAAAAGTTGGTGGGCCTTGATATCACACTTCCACATGAGCTGTCTGTGGATTTGCTTCTCCTCTCACTACCCGCTGCATTCGACCCCTTTGTGGTCAACTTCAACATGAACAAGCTGGAAGCCACCCTTGAAGAGGTGGTGAACATTCTTGTAGTATTTGAAGGGACCATAAAGAAGGACAAGCCCGTCCTCCTTATGGGCTCTTCTTCCTCTACGAATAAGGGGCCCAAACGCAAGGGCAAGAAGCGTTCTGCCCCTGGAAGGAGGAAAAGCCCACCAAGAAGCCCAAGGCAAAGGCTTCCAAGCCAAACAAGACTGGGGATGTTTTCCACCACTGCCACAAGCCTGGGCACTGGAGGAGGAACTGCAAGGAGTACCTCGAGAAGTTGCGAACTACGAAAGATATGTTCTATATCGAAATAAATATGTCTCTTAATTCGAATTCTTGGGTACTTGATACCGGATGTGGATCTCATATCTACAATGATTTGCAGGTGATGACAAGAAGCCGACGTCTTAGAGAGGGTGAGACCCACTTGAGGCTGGGCAATGGAGCAAGAGTTGCTGCAGTATCTATAGGAGATTTTTATTTAATAGTGATGGATATTGTTGTCATTTTGTTAATTCGATTTGCAATATATACAAGAATGAATGTTTGATTGGAATTGGGGAACGCGAAAACGACTTATACACCTTAAAATTAAAAGCTGTTCCAACTCGCGATGTGGAAACACATACAACAACAATTAAAAGGAAAAACGATAGCTTGAACCCAGCACAACTTTGGCACGCTAGGCTAGGTCATATTTCCCTAAGTAGGATGAACAAGTTAGTTAGGAGTGACATGTTTGATTTGTCATACATTAACTCCCTACCGACTTGTGAGTCTTGTCTCAAGGGAAATATGACCAAACAACCCTTCAAGGGCAAGCCTGAACGTGCTCAAGGCCCATTGGATTTGATCCATACTGATGTGTGTGGCCCACTTAGTATTGGTACTAAGTACGATCACACATACTTCATCACCTTTACCGATGATTACTCTAGGTATGGGTACTTGTACTTGATGAAGCACAAGTCTGAATCCTTTGAAAGGTTCAAAGAATTCAAGGCTGAAGTAGAAAATCAGTTAGGGAAAAGTGTTAAAGAACTTCGATCCGATCGAGGTGGTGAATACTTGAGTGCTGAATTTCATGACTATCTCAAAGAGAATGGGATTCTCTCACAGTGGACCCCTCCGGCCACACCACAGCTCAATGGTGTAGCGGAGCGTCGTAATCGAACCTTGATGGACATCGTTCGATCTATGATGAGCTTCACTGAACTTCCTACCTCATTTTGGGGCTATGCGCTCGAAACAGCGGTAATGTTGTTGAACAATGTCCACACCAAGGCAGTGGATAAGACTCCATATGAGATATGGACGGGCAAACCACCCAAATACTCATTCCTGAGGATTTGGGGATGTCCTGCTTACGTGAAGCAGACAATGGGAGATAAGCTGGATACTAGATCCATCTTATGCTACTTCATTGGGTATCCAAAGAATTCCATTGGATACTACTTCTACTATCCCAACGAAACAAAAGTGTTTGTTTCTAGAAATGCCACCTTTATGGAAAGGGAGTTTCTACTTGATAGAAAGGAAAAGATAGTAGAACTCAAAGAAGTTCGAGAACCATCTGAAGTACCAAATGAGTCTCCCGCACCTCCAGAGCCAGTACCAGAAATGGTCTCACCTAGGAGATCCGAAAGGGTTCCTAGGGCTCCTGAAAGATATGGTTTCCTCCTTGAAGATGATCAAAGTGATCAAGTTGTTGGATGTGATCCAAGAACTTTCAAGGAGGCAATTTCCGAAGTTGATTCTAATTTGTGGCTTGAAGCAAGTGAGCATAAGGTATGCAAACTTCAGAGATCGATCTACGGTCTCAAACAAGCGTCAAGAAGTTGTAACCTGAGATTCGATGAAACAATTAAGGAATTTGGTTTCATCAAGAATCCCGAAGAGCCATGTGTGTATAAGAAGGTAGTTAAGAATGCTGTGACATTCCTTGTACTTTATGTTGATGACATTATACACATTGGGAATGACGTAGGAATGCTGCAGTCAACTAAAGTCTGGTTGTCTAGTAGATTCTCGATGAAGGACATGGGTGAAGCATCCTATATTCTTGGAACAGATCTATCGGGATAGATCGAAAATGATGCTCGGACTCACCCAAGCTACCTACATCGATACCATACTTAAGCGGTTCTCTATGGAAGAGTCCAAGAGAGGACACCTACCTATGTGCCACGGGTTCACTCTATCTAAGTCTATGTGTCCGAAGACTGATGAGGAGATAGAGAGTATGACACGTGTGCCATATGCCTCGGCAATAGGTAGTATTATGTATGGCATGATCTCAACTAGACCGGATGTCGCATATGCTCTGAGTGTCACGAGCCGCTACCAGGCCAACCCCGGCCAAATGCATTGGAAGGCCGTGAAAGATATTCTTAAATACTTACGAAGGTCTAAGAATATGTTCATGGTCTATGGGGGTGGTGAACTGAAATTGGAAGGCTACACTAATTCTAGCTTCCAATGTGACGTGGATGATTCGAAGTCAACCTCTGGATTTGTATTCATGCTCAATGGTGGTGCTGTCTCTTGGAAGAGTTCCAAGCAAGACACCATCGTGGATTCAACCACTGAGGCTGAGTACATCGCAGTATCAGATGCTGCTAAGGAGGCGGTTTGGATAAGGAATTTCGTCCAAGAGTTGGGCGTCATCTCTGATGGAGTTGGTCCAGTCCCGGTGTACTGCGACAACACGGGTGCCGTTGCGCAAGCAAAGGAGTCTAGGTCTCACCAAAGATCCAAACATATACTGAGGAAATACCACATAATCCGGGATATTGTGGCTAGAGGTGACATAGCAGTTGAGAGAGTCGCCTCTGCAGACAACATTGCTGATCCGCTTACGAAGCCCTTGCCAGGACCGTTGTTTGAAAAACATCACGAAACAATGGGACTGCGTCTGATGAGTAGTTGGCTTTAGGGCAAATGGGAGATTGTTAGAGTAGATGCCCAACTAGCCAACTTGTGGCATGTGGGTTTTATTGACTCTTGCGTATAACGATATTTATTTATGATATACGCATTTCTTTATGGCATTCTTTATTTTCATTATGATTATAATGTTAACAATTGTGTTGGATAAAGACCTAGAATACACCATAGTGTATGTTAGATGTGATAGTGCATGTGATGTCTATCATGAAACACATCTAATAGTTACTGTGCATTCTGAACACGTTCCTAGTCGATTGGGCCGTCAAAATGAGGATAAGACCGCCCGAGCTTGAGACTAGCATCTGCGATGTGAAGTACCATGTTTCATTGGTAGGGAACATTGTGATGTTCTGAGCATGCAGATAGATAGTGACCTGGTGATATATCGAACTACCCTCGTTCGGACTTTCCAAGTGGTTACCATTTGTCGAGTGGATAAGTCCGAGGTCTTGGTTGTACTGATTAGTCCTCACTACTCGAAACGTCATTGAGACTCTAAATGATATGCGCCTCACTTTGAACCGTTTACCGACTCACTTGGGGTCATTAGGTGGCGGGATTGGGTGAGGTCCCGATGCATGTAGGAGTCGATGCTTCGTTGTCGAGGATTCACCGCTCGCTTTCATGCGTGGATATCCTATGCTATCTGAGGAGATAATAGTGTGATAAATCTCTGGCCAGAGTACTGGATGTGTTTTAGGTAAATGGGTTTGCCTAGTAACACTCGCGATGTCACTATTTAGAGATAATAGTGTGATAAATCTCTGGCCAGAGTACTGGATGTGTTTTAGGTAAATGGGTTTGCCTAGTAACACTCGCGATGTCACTATTTGATCTCCAAGATGTATGCATTGTTATCGGATCTCTAGCGACTCTCGATTTACCAATGGTCGTTGATCTGATCGGGATATATATGTTGAAAGGACCGTACTGTACGCTAACCATGACCAACTGGTTCTTGCAGGCACTATCAGTGATACGTAGGGGATCATGGGGCGATGTTGCTAGGCGCTTTACCATGATCCGTTGGGCAAGTCCGAAATTGTGATTTCGGAGTCACAATGGTTGTGGGCCCACGGCTAGCTGTATCCCTGAACCATTGAGGGTCACACAAGTACTGGATTCATGATTCCCGTATGGAAACTGAGCTCAATGTGTTGAGCATAGGAGTAGGAATTTAGGGAGTGCGACTTCCTTAAAGTCAACAGGGATCAAATTGTGATTTCCCAAAGTTGAGGGGCTAAACTGCTATTTTGGTCTAGGTGGTCTGTAAAATTGTTTTCACATCATAATATTCAGTTTTGGAAACTGAGTCGATCGGTCCGATCTGATAGTCTATCGGGATTATGATGAAACCGCAGTGATAGGATTGAACAGAATGTTCATATGGACCTGGGCCTGACCCAAGTCCATTGGGCCGGTTCAAGCCCATCACTTATTTATTAAAAGAGAGATAGGGCTACACTCCACCGCCGCGCCGCCGCCCCTCCACCGCCGCACCGCCGCCGTGATCGGACTTGTTACGATCGTCTTTTCGAGGTGATTTTGTCCGTGGAAATTTCGTCAGCTATTCTAGTGCAGACTGAAGAAGGACTCGTGCTTCCGGTCGTGGACCTGATTGGGAGGATCTACCGTCGCCTACCTTTCAAGAGCCAGAATTCCCTGTGAATCTGGTTGGAGCCAGGCGCCTAGACGCCAGCAAGGTAACAATCGATAAACATCCTATGTATGGTTTATTGTATTGTTTTTGATGTATTGAACGATTCCTGGTGCAAAATTTTAAACTTCCGATGCGCCCCGAGAAACGGGATCCGGATCCGCCATTGTCGCCAACACTACTAACTCAAACGACGTCGCAGAGAACTACTGTCGCAACTGGACACGTCACCCGCTACTCACAGCTGAACACCAACCAACATCTACTCGCATCGCAACAACAGCTGAATCTCACACACAGCTGACGCTAACACAACTCATAGCTGAATCTTCTTCGCTAATCCAAAACGCTGTCATTCCAACTAATCCAAACGACGACGTACAAGCACCCGCTTCTGAAACACGCTAGCACTCTCTCTAGTTCCTAGCGACTGCTGATTTTGCTTCGGATGCTGGATACAACTACTCAGCAATAGCTGTTGACGCCACCACTGCTGAATGCCAACATCCAGCGATGACCCGTGCTAACTATTGAACAGCTTTCGCGAAATAACTCAACGAACCAAAGCTGTTATAAAGAAAAACAGAACCCGATAGCTTCTCCAAGCGCAAGAACTCAAAGCTGATCTCGATCAAACCCGATTAATTAACTCCATTAATCTTATCAGCTTTTGGGTCTCACAAAAATTATAGGTACCTACTGGCTGCAGATGTCCAAAAAGATTAAACTTTACAACATCCACACAGAATCCAGCCCAGTTCCTTCGAACAATCCCAGAATAAGGTGGTCATGAATCCAGATCTTGGACTGGCTTTCGTCCTCGAAATCGATCAACTTCAAAACAAGATTTCAAGATAACTGGGGAAAGAAACACAAGCAACCAACTACTGGAAACAAACAACATATACTCAAACAGATGCTGCCACTCACGCTGCATCTTCTCTTCCAGTTCCCAAGTAGCTTCTTCTCTACCGTGCTTGCTCCACTGAACCATCACCAAAGGAATGGTTTTATTCCTAAGTTGTTTCTCTTTTCTATCCAAGATCTGCAAGGGATACTCAACATAGCTCAAAGTCCGATCAAGATCAACCTCATCAGTTCTCAACACATGCGAGGGATCTGGCTCATACTTCCTCAACATCGAAACATGAAACACATCATGTAAGAAAGACAAATCTGGTGGCAACAATAGCCGATAAGCCAAAGGACCAATCCTCTCTAAGATCTCATAAGGACCAACATAACGAGGAGCTAACTTACCCTTGAGACCAAATCTCATAACACTGCGGAAAGGAGAAACCTTAAGAAAAACTAGATCACCAACCTTAAATTCTAAAGGCCTACGCATCTTATTCGCATAACTGGCTTGGCGATCTTGAGCAACTTTCATTCTTTGGCGAACCAAGTCCACCTGATCTCTCATCTGCTGCACAAATTCTGGGGAAGACAGCTGCTTCTCCCCAACTTCTTCCCAACACACAGGCGATCTACACTTCCTGCGATACAAAGCTTCAAATGGTGCCATGCCAATCGTGACCTGATAGATGTTATTGTAGGAAAATTCAACCAAAGACAACGAGTCTTGCCAGCTACCACCAAAATCCATCACAACAGCTCTCAACATATCCTCTAAAATCTGAATAGTTCTCTCCGATTGGCCATCTATCTGAGGGTGATATGCTGTACTCATAGCCAATCTAGTTCCCAAAGCTTTTTGCAAACTCTTCCAATAACTGGAAGTAAACCTCGGATCACGGTCTGAAACAATCGAAACTGGCACACAATGCAAACGCACCACAAAATCTATGTACAGCTTTGCATTTTCTTCAAATAATAGCTCACGTTGTAGGGAATGAAGTGTGCAGACTTCGATAATTTGTCTATCACAACCCAAACTGAATCACAACCTCTACTGGAACGAGGAACATAGCTATGTGCTCCCAATTCCATTGGGGCACCTCTAAGCTATGCAACAAACCACCAGGTCTCATCCTCTCTGCCTTAACTTGCTGAAAATTCAGACATCGGGCTACAAAATCAGCAACATCACTCTTCAAACCTGCCCACCAGTAATGCTGCTTCAAGGCATGATACATCTTCCTTGCACCAGGATGGACACTGAATCTACTGCAATGCGCTTCTTGCAAGATCTCTTCTCTAAGATCAATCAGATTTGGCACAACAAGTCTGCCACAAAACCTCAAACAACCATCAGCAGAGACAGAATACTCCTCAAGCTGTCCAGCTCTCACCTTCAGCTTCAACTCATGGATGGATGGATCAGTCCTCTGAGCTGCTCTAATGCTAGCAACAAGTTGTGGCTCAACTTGAAAAGAATACACCACAACATAATCCTCAGCTGGGTAAAACCTCCAACCAGTAGTGCTTAAATTCTCATGCACCTTAGAAATCTGCACAGATGCAAGCATTGCCACTTGAGCCTTCCTGCTCAATTCATCAGCAACTACATTCATCTTCCCAGGCTGGTATTTGATCTCAAAATCAAAATCCTTAAGCAGCTCCATCCATATTCGCTGTCTCATGTTCAAATCTGACTGAAAAAACAGATACTGAAGACTTTTGTGTCGGAGTACACCAAAAATTGCTCACCATACAGGTAATGGCGCCAAATTTTTAAAGCAAAAACCACTGCTGCTAACTCCAAATCATGAACTGGGTAACGTGTCTCATGCGGATTCAAATGCCGAGAGGCATAAGCGATGACTCGACCATTCTGCATCAACACACAACCCAATCCATTCAAAGAAGCATCTGCACAAACAACAAAACCACCTTAACCACACGGCAGAGCTAAAACAGGCGCAGTAATTAGCTTCTCTTTGAGCAACAGAAAACTACTCTGACATTGCTCAGTCCACACAAACCTCCTGTCTTTCTGACTCAACCGTGTC
Source organism: Dorcoceras hygrometricum (assembly GCA_001598015.1). Classification (NCBI taxonomy): domain Eukaryota; kingdom Viridiplantae; phylum Streptophyta; class Magnoliopsida; order Lamiales; family Gesneriaceae; genus Dorcoceras; species Dorcoceras hygrometricum. The sequence goes on from KQ996097.1 coordinate 122,980, forward strand.
ATTGGCTTAGCTATACTAGAAAATCCTTCTATAAACCGTCGATAATAGCCAGCCAAACCCAAGAAACTACGAATTTCAGCAACGCTCTTGGGACGCTCCCAGTTAATCACTTCCTCAACCTTATTGGGATCCAAAGAAATACCATCAACAAAAATCACATGACCCAGAAACACAACTCGGTCTAACCAAAACTCGCACTTAGAAAACTTGGCGTACAACTACGAGTCTCGAAGCTTCTGAAGAACTAGCATCAAATGCTCTTTATGCTGCAACGTAGTCTTAGAGTACACCAAAATATCATCGATAAACACAATCATAAACTGATCGATGAATTCTCTAAAGACTCTATTCATCAAATCCATAAAAACTGCGGGAGCATTCGTCAAACCAAAAGGCATAACTAGAAACTCGTAATGCCCATACCTCGTATGAAACGCGGTCTTCTCTACATCCTGCTCACGGATGCGCAACTGATGATACCCAGAACGCAGATCGATTTTCGAAAACACTGCAGAACCTTGTAACTGGTCAAACAAATCATCGATCCTAGGCAGAGGGTACTTATTCTTCACTGTCGCTTTGTTCAACTGCCTAAATTCGATGCACATGCTCATCGACCCGTCCTTCTTCTTAACAAACAAGATAGGCGCTCCCCACGGACATGCTAGGCCTAATGATTCCCTTCTCCAGCAAATCACTAAGCTGCTCCTTAAGCTCCCTCAACTCAGCAGGCGTTAAACGATATGGAGCACGTGAAAATCGGAGCTGTACCAGGTACCAACTCAATGCTGAAGTCTATCTCCCGCCTAGGAGGAAAACCAAGAATCTCCTCCGAAAACACATCCGGGAAATGCCGAACCACGGGGACTCTACTAAGCTCTACGCTCGAAGAAGAAGACGCATCTAAGGAATAGATCATGAAACCAGAATTCTCAAGCGACAACAGGCTAAACATCTCCATCGCAGAGACTAAAGGAATCTTCGGCTGGGAATCCTGGCCGTAGAAATTCCATTTCTCGCCAGACTGGGGCCTAAATCGCACAACGCCATGGAAACAATCCACAGTGGCCCTATAGCTAGACAACACGTCCATTCCTACTATGCAGTCAAAATCCCACATCACTAGCCTGATCAGGTTGACTAACAACACACTCTCGCCAAACCTAAGAACACCAATTAACAAAATCTCCTGGGAGAACAGGCTCGCACCGACAGGAGTCGCAACAGATACAACATTACACAAAGTAGTGGTATGCAAACTATGCTCAACCACAAATGCATCAGAAATAAAAGAATGCGACGCTCCTGTATCAAACAACGCACGCGCAGGAAAATCAAAAAATAAAGCAAGTACCTTGAATAATCCCGCAGCCCGGTGTTCCTTTGGCTTGCTCCCTGGTTATGGCGTTCACTTGAGCAAACTGAGGTCCAGAAAACTGAGTGTGGGAAGACTGACCAAACCGCGAAGGACCCGGTTGTTGAAATGGCCAAAACTGAGTCTCTCCCAAGCTCTACTGCTGAACAGGAAAAGCAGAACGACCTCTAGACGATCCACCTCAACCCTACGATGGAGCTGCGGTATGCTGCGATCCAGACAAAGGACACACTCTGGAAAAATGTCCGTACTGACCACAGTGTTAGAGTAGATGCCCAACTAAACAACTTGTGGCATGTGGGTTTTATCGACTCTTGTACAAAAGATCTTTATATATGATATTCGCATTCTTTTATATGGCATTCTTTACTTTCATTATGTGTGTAATGATTTACAATTGTGTTGAGTAAAGACCTAGAATACACTAAAGCGTATATTAGATGTGATAGTGGGTATGACGGCTATCATGAAACACATCTAATAGTCGCTATGTATTCTGAACATGTTCCTAGTCGATTGGGCCGTCAAAATGAGGATAAGGCCGCCCGAGTTCGAGACTAGTATCTGCGATGCGAAGTATCATGTTTCATTGGTAGGGAACATTGTGATGCTATGGCATTCTTTACTTTCATTATGTGTGTAATGATTTACAATTGTGTTGAGTAAAGACCTAGAATACACTAAAGCGTATATTAGATGTGATAGTGGGTATGACGGCTATCATGAAACACATCTAATAGTCGCTGTGTATTCTGAACATGTTCCTAGTCGATTGGGCCGTCAAAATGAGGATAAGGCCGCCCGAGTTCGAGACTACTATCTGCGAT
>KQ996097.1:140791-186480 GCA_001598015.1 Dorcoceras hygrometricum
ATAAGCCAACTGTCCAATCCGCTCAACAATCTCGAAGGGACCAACGAATCTAGGAGCTAATTTGCCTTTAAATCTGAATCGCATAACGCTCTTGAAAGGAGAAACTAACGCTCTTGAAAGGAGAAACTTTGAGAAATACTCGATCGCTCCTCAACATTGACACATGAAAAACGCCATGTATCGCTGCTAACTCATCAGGCAGCCTCACTCAATAAGCCAACTGTCCAATCCGCTCAACAATCTCGAAGGGACCAACGAATCTAGGAGCTAATTTGCCTTTAAATCTGAATCGCATAACGCTCTTGAAAGGAGAAACTAACGCTCTTGAAAGGAGAAACTTTGAGAAATACTCGATCGCCAACCTCAAACTCCAAAGTCTGCGTCTTCTATTAGTATAGCTGGTAAATCTATCTTGTGCAGCCTTCATTCTACTTCGAATCAAATCAATCTGATCTTTCATATGCTGCACAAATTCAGGGGTAGAAAGCTGTTTCTCACCAACTTCTTCCCAACAAATCGGAGATCTGCACTTACGACCATCCAACGCCTCAAATGGTGCCATCCCGATAGTCACCTGGTAGCTGTTATTATACGAAAACTCAACCAACGACAAAGAATCCTGCCAACCACCACAAAAATCCATCACAACTGCTCGCAGCATATCCTCTAAAGTCTGGATAGTCCGCTCAGACTGACCATCTGTCTGTGGGTGATAGGTTGTACTCATAGCCAATCTCGAACCCATCGTTGCCTGCAAGCTCTTCCAAAAACGAGAAGTGAATCTTGGATCTCTGTCAAACACTATCGAAACAGGGACTCCATGCAATCTAACCACATGGTTGATGTACAACTTCGCCATTTTCTTCATCGAGCACCTCACATCATAGGGAATGAAATGGGCTGAATTCGAGAGTCTATCAATCACCACCCAAATCGCATCGCATCGCATCCCCTACTCGATCGAGGTAAATGAGTCACAAAATCCATGGCGATGTGCTCCCAATTCCATTGGGGCACCTCCAAACTCTGTAAAAATCCACCAGGTCTCATTCTCTCAGCCTTGACCTGCTGACAATTCAGACATCTAGCAACAAAACAAGATATGTCGCTCTTCATGCCTTCCCACCAGTAGTGAGATTCAAGGCATGGTACATCTTCCTCTCGCCCGGATGCACACTATACCGGCTACAATGCGCATCATTCAGAATGTTCTCTTTCAAATCGATCAAGTTCGGAACCACCAATCTCCCTCTGAATCTCAGACATCCATCGAAAGTAACAGATAAATCATCAGACTGACCACTTCGGGCTTTAATCTTCAACTCATGAACATATGGATCAGTCCTCTGCGCCTCCCTGATGTCACTCACAATCTGCGGTTCTACCTGAGTCGAAGAAACCATAAAGTACTGATCACCCGGTTGAAATCTCCAACCAGAAGTACTCAAATGCTCGTAGACCTTCGAAACACTCAAAAACGAAGCATCACAGGCTGGGTCTTCCTACTAAAAGCATCTGCTACTGAGTTCATCCGCCCAGGCTGATACTTAATCTCACAGTTAAAGTCCTTGAGCAATTCCATCCAACGTCGCTGCCTCCTTTTCAGATCGGACTGCGTGAAGATATATTTCAGGCTCTTGTGGTCGGTGTACACCACAAATTCTTCACCATACAGATAATGTCGCCAAATATTCAAGGCAAACACTATCGCAGCTAACTCCAAATCATGAATAGGGTACCTCGTCTCGTGAGGCTTCAATTGTCGAGACGCATAGGCAATCACGTACCCATTCTGCATCATAACACACCCCAAACCACTCATAGAAGCATCGGAGCACACAACGAATCCTCCAGATCCAGACGGTAGAGCCAAAACAGGAGCAATAGTCAACTTCTCCTTCAATGTCTGAAAACTGTACTCGCATTCGTCAGTCCAAACGAACTTCCGATCCTTCTGAGTCAATTGAGTCATCGGCCTGGCTATCGAAGAGAACTTCTCGATAAAACACCTGTAATAGCCACCCAATCCCAAAAAGCTGTGGATCTCAGAAACGTTCCTAGGTCTCTCCCAGTTAAGAACTGCTTCGACCTTACTCAGATCTACTGAAATCCCTTGCGCTGAAATCACATGACCCAAAAAGATAATTCTGTCAAGACAAAATTCGCACTTGCTGAACTTGGCGTACAATTGCGAGTCTCTCAACCTCTGCAACACCAAACTCAGATGCTCCTTATGCTCTCTTACGCTCCTCGAATACACTAGGATGTCATCTATGAAGACGATCACGAACCGATCGATGTACTCGCTAAAGACGCGATTCATCAAATCCATGAACACAGCTGGGACATTCGTCAACCAAACGGCATGATAAGAAACTCATAATGCCCATAACGAGTCCGAAAAGCTGTCTTCGCCACATCAGCGTCTCTAATCCGCCACTGGTGGTAACCAGAGCGTAAGTCAATCTTCGAGTATACGACCGATCCTTGCAACTGATCGAACAAGTCATCAATGCTCGGCAAAGGATACTTGTTCTTCACCGTCGCCTTATTAAATTGTCGGAAATCCACGCACATCCTCATAGACCCATCTTTCTTCTTCACGTAAAGAATCGGAGCTCCCCAAGGTGACATACTCGGTCTGATGAAGCCTTTCTCCAAGAGATCTCTCAACTGATCCTTCAGCTCTTTCAACTCTGCTGGCGTCAACCGATATGGAGCTCTAGAAATCGAGGTTGTACCGGGCACCAACTCGATACTGAAGTCGATCTCACGTCTTGGAGGGAATCCAGGAATCTCATCCGGAAACACGTCGGGAAACTCTCGAACGATCGGAATATCACTCAACTCCAATTGTGGCTCTTGGGAAATGTCAAGCGCATAAATCATGAATCCAGCATTATCCAGCGATAGCAGGCTAAACATCTCCATGGCGGACACCAGTGGAATCTTCGAGCGCGAATCAGCACCGTAGAACTCCCACTTCTCACCCGAGTCAGGGCGAAATCTCACCACACCATGAAAACAGTCAACAGTAGCCTTATAGCTAGACAATACATCCATCCCCAAGATGCAATCAAAATCTCTGATTCCCAAAACAATCAGATTGGACAGCAAAACATGCTCGTCAAATCGAAGCACACAATCCAACACCACTTCACGGGACCACACACTCACACCAGGAGGGGTAGACACGGAAAAAAACATGACAATGGGGAAGAACTCAACCCATGCTCACAAACAAACAACTCAGAAATAAAAGAGTGTGATGCACTAGTGTCAAATAGAACTCTCGCAGGATAATCGAAAATAGAGCATGTACCTACGATCACTATGGCAGGCGTCTCCTCAGCCTGCTCTCTCGTCAACACGTTCGCCTGGGCCTACTGTGGAATCTAAAACTGAGGTCTCGAAGGTGCTCCAAACCTAGAAGGCTCACGGGTTTGGAATCCAGATCGCTGGGTAGGGGCAGGAAACTGCGGTCTCTGAGAAGAACCACCAGCTGATCCCTTCTGCGAAGGAACTGAAGACTAACCCCTCAACAAAGGACATACTCTCTGAAAATGTCCGAGCTGTCCACAGTTATGGAAAAACCCCTGAACTCCACGACACTGTGAAGTCGGATGCCTTCCTTCGCACTGTCCACAAGACATGCTGCCTGAACCACTGCCTGAACCAGAACTCGCAGAACCAGAGGAACTCGAATTTGCCTTCTTCTTGAACTGTTTCCCTCGAGGTCGAAACCTTTGGCGATTCGACTGCTGCTGCACCCTTGAGGAGAATAGAAAGGTTGTGACGCATCCTGAACAGGCTGATAGGTGCGTCCAGTAGTCAGTCGAGTCGGAGCATCCTCCTCCAGTAAACTCTCCTCAATATCCACCGCTCGGTTCACTGCATCGATATAGGTCGCAGGTGAACCAGACAAAACCATCCGGTATAGATCAGGCCTCAAGCCTTTCAGAAATTTGTTCCTCTTCGTCCTCTCCTGGTTGGATATGTGTGGCACATAAATCAAAATAGCAGAAAACTATCTGGCATACTCAGCCACTCGCAAGTTACCCTGCTTCAGGTTGTCGAACTCTTGCTCGCGACTGCTATAGAAGAACTCCGGGGTATACTCCTGTCGGAACGCCTCACAGAAGCTCTCCCAGGTGATCACAGCCCCACTATCACGAAGAATACGAGAAGTACCTCTCCACCAGCGCTGTGCGTTGTCTCTTAGCTGCAACACCGCCAGTTTCAGTCTCTTTTCAGGAGCGTACTCCAGAGTGTCGAACAAATCCTCCATATGAACTAACCAAGCCTCAGCCATCGCACCACCCTTGGCTGCAGAAAACGTCAGAGGGTTCGTCCGCTGAAACCTAGCTAAAACCAACTCCATCTCGCCTATCTGTCTAGTAACGTTCTCAACCTGATGAACATCATCATCGCTACCTGCCCTAGGCTCCTCCTCGGTACGTCTAGTCGTCCTACCTCTTCCTCTCCTCAGCGGCATCTAAACAAGTCTAGAGGTAATATCTCACAGTAGATATATCACATAGACAGATAAAAGATCACATAAGTCACAGAGTCAATCAAAATCAAATCAAAACTCTATGCCTAGACTCGAGTGTGATCAAAGGAAATCGAACTTATCCCAGTTTAATCTCTGATACCAAAAATGTCAGGCCCCGTGCTAATCACTCAAGATTACAGCTCAAATAAGCACATAATAGCGGAATCATAAAATAGGTCTTAAAAATTTTTTTCGAAATCATTTGGGCATGAACTCAAAATCATCATTCAAAATATTCATAATCAAAATACTAGTTAACTCAAACTCATATAAAACAGGTAACAACAATTCACAAATCAAATACAGATCCCCAATACAATAAAACACGGGGCAACCCCCGGTTCAATACATATCACAAAATAAACTGGGACTCAAGGAAACGGGGATCGACCAGCTGGTACTCCACTAGGTCCATCTTGGTTACCTAAAGATCCTGCAAGTGGGTAACACAGACACAAACAACACAAAAACAGGAAAACAAATACGAGGTCAAGCCTCAGTACGAAGAGCTATCAAAACAGCTAATCATGCAACATGCTAAATCAATTCTATGATATGCATGAAGGCTATCAAGGATCGGATAGCTAGACCAGTGTATCAACTGGCAAATCATCTCAATTAGCCTCTATACCCGCACGGTGTATCAACCGGGGAAATCATCGGTCCGTGATCTTTAGAGCCCGTCTGCCCATCACAGCTCGGTGGTAGACACTCGAATCCGGTAGTCACCACTCTGATGATAGCGTTGGACTTTTCAGGCACGATACATCTATCGGTCAGTCACAACGTGGCTATCAATCAGGTCATCAATCAATCTGTCAATCAGGCTCAAGATGTATGCATGTATGCCAATCAATATTCAATTTACAATGCATACAATTCAATACGTGACAACAGAATGAACAACTCAAACAATTCAACAAACTGAGTCACGTTAATCACAGAATCACATCAGCAGATTTCATAACATCAATCACAGCCATGTCCATGCTCAAAGATGTTAAATCTGCTCAATTCGTACCTTCAACGGCTGATTTCTACCTCAACAGATTAAACAAGGGCATGGCGATCCACCTGCGCAAATCAGTTGTCACCTGGCTTCCTCAACCACGGCAGAAGCTATCCTGAACCTTAAATCTGTTAAGGAAACTCATACTTAGCTCATATTCAGTTCAGATCAGAACTTCTACACATAATTTCCCATGATCTAGAACCCAACTCTGGTTCTACCTCTAAACTAAGTACTAGCAGCTAATACTATGCTTAGAACAGTAGGAAATTCTTACCTAAAAGCTGAAACTGGCGGAAGAACTAACGAGTTCCACTGTACGAAGAAACCAGCAACTTCGCGATCCTCTCCAAGGTCGTTCTACCGACTCAACTGGGTAACAATCAGAAGAGCAACTATCAGGCCCCGTGCTAATCCCATAAGATTACAGCACAATTAAGCACATAATCACGGAAGCGTAAAATCGGGCTTAAAAATTTTTCGAAATAAAATGGGCCTGAAATCAAAATATTCATTCAAAATATCAATACTCAAAATACGAGTAACTCAAACTCATACAAAACAGGTAACACAAATCTCAATTCAACAATAGATCCCCAAATACATAGAATCACGGGATATCCCTCGGCTCAATACATATCATAATATGACTGGGATTCAAGGAAAAGGGGATCGACCAGCTGGCGCTCCACTCGGTCCAGCTTGGTTACCTGAAGATCCTGCAAATGGGCAACACAGACCCAAAACACCAAAGCAGGAAAACAAATACGAGGTCAAGCCTCAGTACGAAGAGCTATCAAAACAGATAATCATGCAACATTCCATAATCGATGCTATGAAATGCATGAAGGCTATCAAGGATCGGATAGCTAGACCAGTGTATCAACTGGCAATCATCTCAGTCAGCCTCTATACCCGCACGGTATCAACCGGGGAAATCATCGGTCCATGATCTTCAGAGCCCGTCAGCCCATCACAGCTCAGTGGTAGACACTCGAATCCGGTAGTCACCACTCCGATGATAGCGTTGGACTTTTCAGGCACAACTCATCAGTCAGCCAGTCGCAACGTGGCTTTCAATCAGGTCATCAATCAATCTGTCAATCAGGCTCAAGATGTATGCATGTATGCCAATTCAATATTCAATTAAAAATGCATACAGTTCAATACGTGAAAACAGAATGTAAGCTCAATCAATTCAACAAGCTGTATCATGTAATTCACATAATCATATCAGCAGATTTCACAACATCCATCACAGCCATGTTCACGCTCAAGCTGCTAAATCTGCTCAATTCGTACCTTAATCCTCACAAAGTACCTCAACAGCTTTAGGACAGGGCACAATTACACAGCCTAGGCAAACAGATTTCTCCGAGCTTCCTAAACCACGGCAGAAGACTCCTAGAAGCTGAAATCTGCTAAAGAATCGCATAACTCAAATCAATTCTAACCCAGGTCTGAACTTCAAATCATTCTACCCACGGCTTTGAACACAAACAAGTTCTACAAGTCTACGTAGGTATTACAACAAGGGTAAAGCTCAAAAACCGAGAATAGAAGTTCGAAACCAACGAAGAAACAACCGGACCAGATTTCTCAAGAATCTTCGAACGAGTAACAACTCTGCGTTTCTTCCTCAATTCGTTCTACAGCCTCTAACCAAGTAGCAATCGAAAAAGGAACTTTCAAGGAACCTAGCACCACTTAAATCATCCAAAACAGAGGCTGAAATCAACGTAGATCGACGAACGAAATGCTCGGGTGAACAGTAGCTATCGAGGGTTTGGAATTGGAGATAAGAAATGTCGGGTTCGAAATATTTCTAAGTGTCGATCAACACATATCTAATATTTCCCAATCCAACAGCTGATGCTCACAAAATAACAAGACGTCGTGAACAGTAAATATCTTACGACAGACACCAGTCGTTACTCACAACAGAAACCATCTTTTCCTTTCGATAAAACCAGCAGCAGCCACCAATCGATGCATTCACAAAGGAACATCAAAACAACACCGTTCCAACTAAACAAAACGACGCCGCAGCATTCCACCAGCTGACAACAGATTCTATCAAAACAACCAACGACTGGTTGCGCTCAACAATAAAAATGACGACGTAAAGAATACGTCAGCATTGCTGCCAAAAGAAGACGCAACCAACAGCTGGTAACAAATTCCTCACAACTGGTACCAGACGCAATCCCCAAAACGCAGCTACTGCCAGCAGCAACCTCTACAAACACAACTACTCAATAGCAAAACGACGTCGCGCAACCTACGTCATCATATCTGATGAACTAAACGCCCACAACAGCGATCGCTAGCGCGAAACCAAAACGATGTCGCCTCCACTAATATAAACGACGGTGTTTTGCACCCGCTACAGTAACTTGCTGTCAACTGATATCACCATGCGTTACCACAACGAAACGACGACGCATCACCCCTCTCGCTACAGGAACTTGCTGTCAACAGATATCACCAAAATTCGAAATTCCAAAATCTGAAAATTCTAAATTCGAATTTCTCAATCCTCACATTCTTATAAACGACGGTGTTTTGCACCCGCTACAGTAACTTGCTGTCAACTGATATCACCATGCGTTACCACAACGAAACGACGACGCATCACCCCTCTCGCTACAGGAACTTGCTGTCAACAGATATCACCAAAATTCGAAATTCCAAAATCTGAAAATTCTAAATTCGAATTTCTCAATCCTCACATTCTCCCCATCTTAAGAGATTTCGTCCTCGAAATCAAAGGTAAACTCAGGGAAAAATTCAATCAATTCATCACAACAATCGAATACAAAGCAGAAATTCATCTGATACAAGTCCAAGAGTTCAAGATAAATGGACAAATAACAACCAACAACCAGGGAAAACACACCCAGAAACCGAAACCTAAAACAACAATCTACTCAAACAGATGCGGCCACTCACGCTGCATCTTCTCTTCCGGTTCCCAAGTTGCTTCTTATCTACCATGCTTGCTCCATTGGACCATCACCAACGGGACTACTTTGTTCCTCGGTTGCTTCTCCTTCCTATCCAGGATCTGCACTGGATATTCAACATAACTCAAGGCAGAATCCAGCTGGACTTCATCGGTTCTCAACACATTGGATGGATCTGGCTCACATTTCCTCAACATTGATACATGAAAGACATCATGCATTGCTGCCAACTCATCAGGCAGTCTCAATCGATAAGCCAACTGTCCAATCCGCTCGATAATCTAAAAGGGACCAAAGAATTTAGGAGCTAATTTGCCTTTAAATATGAAGCGCATCACGCTCTTGAAAGGAGAAACTTTGAGAAATACTCGATCGCCAACCTCAAACTCTAACGGTCGACTTCTTCGGTTAGCATAGCTAGTAAATATATCTTGTGCAGCCTTCATTCTACTTCGAATCAAATCAATCTGATCTTTCATATGTTGCACAAAATCAGGGGTAGAAAGTTGTTTCTCACCAAATCCTTCCCAACAAATCGGAGATCTGCATTTCGACCATACAACGCCTCAAATGGAGCCATCCCGATAGTCACCTGGTAGATGTTATTATACGAAAATTCAACCAACGACAAAGAATCCTGCCAGCCACCACTGAAATCCATCACAACTGCTCGTAGCATATCCTCTAAAGTCTGGATAGTCCGCTCAGACTGACCATCTGTCTGTGGGTGATAGGCTGTACTCATAGACAATCTCGAACCCATCGCTGCCTGCAAGCTCTTCCAAAAACGAGAAGTGAATCTTGGATCTCTATCGGACACTATCGAAACAGGAACTCCATGCAATCTAACCACATGGTCGATGTACAATTTCACCATTTTCTTCATCGAACACCTCACATCATAGGGAATGAAATGGGCTGACTTTGAAAGTTTATCAATCACCATCCAAATCGCATCACATCCCCTACCCGACCGAGGTAGATGAGTCACAAAATCCATGGCGATGTGCTCCCAATTCCATTGGGGCACCTCCAAACTCTGTAGCAATCCACCAGGTCTCATTCTCTCAGCCTTGACCTGCTGGCAATTCAAACATCTAGCAACAAAACCAGAGATGTCGCTCTTCATGCCTTCCCACCAGTAGTGAGATTTCAAGGCATGGTACATCTTTCTCTCGCCCGGATGCACACTGTACTGACTACAATGCGCTTCATTCATAATGGTCTCTTTCAAATCGATCAAGTTCGGAACCACCAATCTTCCTCGAAATCTTAGACATCCATCCGAAGAAACAGAGAAATCATCAGACTGACCACTTCGAGCTTTAATCTTTAACTCATGAACATATGGATCAGTCCTCTGCGCCTCCCTGATGTCACACACAATCTGCGGTTCTACTTGAATCGAAGAAACCATAAAGTACTGATCACTCGGCTGGAAATGCCAACCAGAAGTACTCAACTGCTCATAGACTTTAGAGACACTCAAAGACGAAAGCATCGTAGGCTGGGTCTTCCTACTCAAAGCATCTGCTACTGAGTTCATCCGCCCAGGCTGATACTGAATCTCACAGTTAAAGTCCTTGAGAAATTCTATCCATCGTCGTTGCCTCATATTCAGATCAGACAGCGTGAAGATATATTTCAGGCTCTTGTGGTCGGTGTACACCACAAATTCTTCATCATACAGATAATGTTGCCAAATATTCAAGGCAAACACTATCGTAGCCAACTCCAAATCATGAACAGGGTACCTCGTCTCGTGAGGATTCAACTGTCGAGACGCATAGGCAATCACGTACCTGTTCTACATCAGCACACATCCTAAACCATTGAGAGAAGCATCATAGCACACCACGAATCCTCCGGATCCAGACGGTAGAGCCAAAACAGGAGCAGTAGTCAACTTCTCCTTCAACGTCTGAAAACTGTACTCGCATTCGTCAGTCCAAACAAACTTCTTATCCTTCAGAGTCAACTGAGTCAAAGGCCTGGCTATAGAAGAAAACTTCTCAATAAAACGCCTGTAATAGCCAACCAATCCCAAAAAGCTCCGGATCTCTGAAATGTTCCTAGGTCTCTCTCAGTTAAGAACTGCTTCGACCTTACTCGGATCCACCGAAATCCCTTGCGCTGAAATCACGTGACCCAAAAAGATAATCCGATCAAGCCAAAATTCACACTTGCTGAACTTGGGGTACAACTGCGAGTCTTTCAATCTCTGCAACACCAGTCTCAGATGCTCCTTATGCTCTCTCAAGCTCCTCGAATAAACTAAGATTTCATCTATGAAGATGATAACAAACCGATCGATGTACTCACTAAAGACGCGATTCATCAAATCCATGAAAACAGCTGGGGCATTCATCAACCCAAACGGCATGACTAGAAACTCATAATGCCCATATCGAGTCCAAAATGCTGTCTTCGCCACGTCAGCGTCTCTAATCCGCAACTGGTGATAACCAGAGAGCAAATCAATCTTTGAGTAAACGACCGATCCCTGCAACTGATCGAACAAGTCATCAATCCTTGGCAAAGGATACTTGTTCTTCACCGTCGCTTTATTCAACTGTCGGAAGTCCACGCACATCCTCATAGACCCATCCTTCTTCTTCACAAAAAGAATCGAAGCTCCCCAAGGCGACACTGGGTCTGATGAAGCCTTTCTCCAAGAGATCTCTCAACTGATCCTTCATCTCTTTCAACTCTGCAGGCTCCAACCGATACGGAGCTCTAGAAATCGAGGCGGTACCGAGCACCAACTCGATGCTGAAGTAGATCTCACGTCTTGGAGGGAATATAGGAATCTCATCTGGAACCACGTCGGGAAACTCTCGGACGATCAGAATGTCGCTCAACTCCAACCGCGACTCTTGGGAAACATCAAGCGCATAAATCATGAATCCTGCATTATCCAGAGATAGCAGGCTAAACATCTCCATGGCGGACACCAGTGGGATCTTCAAGCGCGAATCAGCACCGTAGAACTCCCACCTCTCACCTGAGTCAGGGTGAAATCTCACCACACCATGAAAACAGTCAACAGTCACCTTATAGCTAGATAATACGTCCATTCCCAAGATGCAATAAAAATCTCTAATTCCTAAAACAATCAGATTGGACACCAAAACATGCTCATCAAATCGAAGCACACAGTCCTTTCTCCATCGATTACCATCAATTTACGCCACCGTTTGGAGCAATATTGGTGGAGCTGAGCTCGTCTCCTCTAGGCCTTTCGATTGATACCAGTTTGGAGACTTGAGTCGCCAGATTTGAGGAGCACGAATTAGTTGCAGGTTCGAGCAACTTCGTGATTTTTGTCCAATGATACTTCTGTGCTTTAGTAGCTTTGAATTTGGGCTTGTAGGCATTTCCTGTCTGAGTTTTGAGAAGCTGGTGAGTAGCAGATTGAGCAGGCTATTGGAGTTGGTTCCTGCGTGATCTGTCGAGGTAGAATTGAGATTTGAGGTACAAATTGAGCTAGATTTAGCAGATTTGATATCAGCTTTGGGATATTTCTCTCGTGTCGAATTGCTGTGATTGTGTGCTGACTATTTGTTCTAATCTGTTTTGGTGCGTGTGAGTTATATGCATTGAATTACGCATGAGTCTGTTGTGCATTCACGCATACATATTGAGCCTGATTCCCTTGAGAGCTGAATTCCTTTGTGCGTTGTGATCGGCCGACTGAGTCGTCGTGTCTGAAAGGTCCAACGTTGCTATTGTGGTGGCCGGCTGAGTCGTCGCGCCTGAATACCACTGCCCTGTGATGGTCAGCTGAGTCGTCGAACCTGAAGATCACAGGATTATGGTGATGTTGATATTTGCACAGCTGAGTCGTTGTGCCTTGTCTATCAATGATTCTTGGTAGCCCTCATGCATTGCACGTTTGAAATATTTCATGTCTGATATGACTGTTGGTTTATTTGTGCTCTTCGTACTGAGATTTGACCTTGTTTATTTTCCCTGTTTGGGCTGCTTGGGTCTGTGTTGGCCTTAGCAGGTTCTTCAGGTAACCAGGCTGGACAGAGTGGAGTTTCAGCTGGTCGATCCCCATTTTGATTTGAGTCCCAGTTATATGTATTGAGCCAGGGGATGTCCTGTGCCTATTTTATTTAGGGATATGTAGTCGATTTACTTCTCGAAATGTTACCTGTTGTGGTGCTATTGTTTGGATTTTGTGTTTTAAATCCTATTTTGATTATGATGTATTTTGAAATGATGATTTGGATCAGGCCCATTTCTAAAATTTTTAGCCCATGTTTTTAATGCTTCCGCATAATTGTGACTAATTGATGTATTAGCGCACCGGGCCTTACATTTTGGTATCAGAGCTTAAACTGAGATAAGCTCGATTCTTTTTCAGCACACTTGAGTCTAGGCACAGAGTTTGAGCTTTTGATTTTGATTGACTCTATGAATGTGTGATTGTGATTATCTGCCTCTGTGATAATTTTGATTGACTCTATGAATGTGTGATTGTGATTATCTGCCTCTGTGATATACCTGCTTGTTTCTTACCTTGGATTTTTGGTAGATGCCACCTAGGAGAGGTAGGAGTAGGATTGCTAGGTAGGTAAATGGGGAGTCTAGAGCTCGGGCAGTGATGAGGACGTCAAGCAGCAGGATATACCTTTGCGTCGACGAAATAGACATACAGAGGTAAACGATGTGACTAGACAGATTGACGAGATGGAGCTAGTTTTGGCTAGGTTCCAGAGGATGAATCCCCAGACGTTTGCTGGTGCCGAGAGTGGTTTGATGGCTGAAGGCTGGCTCGAGCACATGGAAGAGTTGTTTGACGCGGTGGAGTACTCTCCGGAGAGGAGACTGAAGTTAGCCGTGTTGCAGTTGAGAGAGCATGCTCAACGTTGGTGGAAGGGTACTTCTCGTGTCATGAGAGAGACTGGAGCTTTGATTTCTTGGGAGATCTTCTGTGCAGATTTTTGACAGGAGTATAACCCCGAGTCTTTCTACAACAACCGTGAGAGGGAGTTCGACAACCTGAAGCAAGGGAACTTGAGGGTGGTCGAGTATGCCAGGAAATTTTCTTCACTGTTGTCGTATGTTCCCCATGTTGCTAACTAGGATAGGACGAAGTGGAACAAGTTTCTGAGAGGGTTGAGGCCCGAGTTGTTTCACATGGTGTTAGCTGGTTCCCCTGAGACATATGCTGAGGCCATGGATAGAGCGGTGGATATTGAGGAGAGTCTGATGGAAGCACAGAATCTAGTTCAGCCGATAGCTGGACAAAGTTTCCAACCTGTGCCAAAAGCTATGCCTTCCTTCTAATCTCCTCAGGTGTCGCAGCAGTCAAATCATCAGAGGTTTAAGCCCCGAGGAAAACAGTTTAAGAGACGATCGAACTCGAGTTCTTGCGGTTCTGTTAGTTCTGGTGGTAGTGGCTCCGGAGGAGGAGTGACTTGTGGATAGTGTGCAGGTCGTCATATGACTTCGCAGTGTCATGGATTTAAGGGTATTTGCCATAATTTTGGGCAGCCTGGACATTTTGCTAGAGTGTGTCCAGCTGGAGGACAGTCTTTGAGTCAGTCGCAGCAAGGTTCAGCTGGTGGTTCTTCGCAGAGACCGCAACCTTTTTCTCAGTCCCAACGATCAGGTTTCCAACCCGTTAACCGTCTAGGTTTGGAAGACCTTTGAGACCCCAGTTTTCGGGACCACAGCAAGCTCAGGTGAATGCTTTGACGAGAGAGCAAGCTGATGATAGGCCAGAGGGAGTAATTGCAGGTACTTGTGCTATCTTTGATTTTCCTGCACGAGTTTTATTTGATACAGGAGCATCACACTCCTTTATATATGATTTGTTTGTATATGAGTGTGGTTTGAGTGTTACCCCACTGTGTGATTTTGTGTCTGTATCTACTCCTGCTTGTATGTGGTTGATGTCCCGTGAGGTGGTTGTGGATTGTGAGGTTAGGTTTGATGAGAATGTGTTGGTGACTAACCTGATTGTCTTGGAGTTTAGAGATTTTGACTGTATTTTGGGAATGGACGTGTTGTCCAGTTATAGAGCGACTTTTGATTGTTTTCATGGTGTAGTGAGATTTAGACCTCGTTGGAGATAAATGGGATTTCTATGGTGCCTATTCGTGACCTAAGATTCCATTAGTGTCTGCCATAGAGATGTTTAGCCTGTTGTCGCTAGAGAATTCAGGGTTTATAATCTACGCCTTGGATGTTTCCCATGAATCGAGAGTAGGGTTGAGTGATGTCCCTATTGCTCGAGAGTTCCCAAACGTATTTCCGGATGACTCCAGGATTCCCTCCGAGACGGGAGATCTATTTCAGCATAGAGTTGGTGCCAGGGACAGCCCCGATTTCTAGAGCTCCGTATCGGTTGGCGCCAGCTGAGTTGAAGGAACTCAAAGAGCATTTGTGTGACCTTTTGGAGAATGGCTTCATTAGACCGAGTATGTCGCCCTGGGGAGCTCCGTTTTTTTGTGAAGAAGAAGGATGGATCTATGAGGATGTGTGTGGATTTTCGGCAGTTGAATAAAGCAACGATCAAGAACAAGTATCATTTGCCGAGGATTGATGACTTGTTCGATCAGCTGCAGGGATCGGCAGTGTTCTCTAAGATTGATCTGCGATCTGGTTACCATCAGTTGCAGATCAGAGACACCGATGTGTCGAAGACGGCTTTCAGGACGAGATATGGGCATTATGAGTTTTTGGTGATGCCATTTGGATTGACGAATGCTCCTGCTGTCTTCATGGATTTGATGAATCGCATATTTAGTGAGTACATCGATCATTTTGTAATTGTCTTCATAGACGACATCCTAGTGTACTCGAGGAGCTATAGACAGCATAAAGAACACTTGAGATTGGTGTTGCAGAAACTAAGAGACTCACAGTTGTACGCTAAGTTCAGCAAGTGTGAAATTTTGGCTGGATAGAGCAATCTTTTTGGGTAATGTCATATCAGCAAAAGGTATATCGATGGATCCTAGTAAGGTCGAAGCAGTTCTTAACTGTGAGCGACCTAGGAATGTTTCTGAGATCCGTAGTTTCTTGGGTTTGGCTTGCTATTATTGACGTTTCATCGAGAGTTTTCTTCGAAAGCCAAGCCAATGACTCAGTTGACCCAGAAATATAGGAAGTTTGTTTGTACTGATGAATGTGAGTGAAGTTTCCAGTTGTTCAAGGAGAAGTTGACTACTGCCCCTGTGTTGGCTTTGCCATCAGGTTCTGGAGGTTTTGGGGTGTGCACTGATGCTTCTCTGAATGGTTTGGGTTTGTGTACTGATGCAGAACGGGCGAGTGATAGCTTATGCATCTCGATAGTTGAAGCCCCATGAGACGAGATATCCCATTCATGATCTGGAGTTGGCCGCCATCGTGTTTTCCTTGAAGATTTGGCATTACTATTTGTATGGTGAGCAGTTTGTGGTTTACACGGACCACAAGAGTTTGAAGTATATATTCACTCAGTCGGATCTGAATATGAGGCAACGTATTTGGATGGAGTTGCTCAAGGATTTTGACTGTGAGATTCAGTATCAGCCTGGGCGGATGAACTTAGTGGCCGATGCTTTGAGTAGAAAATCTCAACCTGAAATGTTCATGTCGATGAGTATATCCAAAGTCCATGAGGATTTGGGGACTTCTGGATGTCATTTTTAGCCAGAGGATCAGTATTTTGTGGTTTCCTCTCTTAAGATTGAACCACGATTTTTGCAGAAATTAGAGCAGTTGTCAGGCCCCGTGCTAATTACTAACGATTAACACAATAAAAGCGCATAATCACGGAAGCTTAAAATCAGGGCTTAAATTTTTTTTGAAATAACATGGGCCTGAACTTCAAATCATACAGTCAAAATATTCAATACTCAAAATATAAGTGAACTCAAACTCGGACAACAAGTAACCACATAATTCA
Source organism: Dorcoceras hygrometricum (assembly GCA_001598015.1). NCBI lineage: Eukaryota > Viridiplantae > Streptophyta > Magnoliopsida > Lamiales > Gesneriaceae > Dorcoceras > Dorcoceras hygrometricum. The sequence continues at coordinate 157,228 of KQ996097.1, forward strand.
ATTCAAAATACAGATCCCCCAAATACAATAAAACACGAGGCATCCCCCGTTTCAATACATATCATAAGTAAACTGGGACTCAAGGATGAGGGGATCGACCAGCTGAACTTCCACTCTGCCCAGCTTGGTTACCTAAAGCTCCTGCATGGGCACGCAGACCCAACAAGACAAAGCAGGAAACAAATACGAGGTCAAGCCTCAGTACGAAGAGCTATCAAAGCAGGTAAACATGCAACATGCTATAAATCGATGCTATGAATGCATGAGGGCTATCAAGAAATCGGATAGCTAGACCAGTCTATCAACTGGAAACTCAAATCAAGCCTCTATAACACTCACAGCCAATCAGCAGGTGGAAATCATCGGTCCGTGATCATCGGGGCCCGTCAGCCCATCACAGCTCGGTGGTAGACACTCGAATCCGGTAGTCACCACTCCGACGATAGCGTTGGACTTTTAGGGCACGACTTAACAGTCGGCCAGTCACAATGTGGCACCCAATCAGGTTATCAAATCAAATCTGTCAATTCAGGCTCAATATGTATGCATGAATGCCATTCTAAATCAATGCATAATGCATATAATTCATAATACGTGCAAACAGAATAAACAACTCAATCAATTCATCAAATTGTTCCACGTAAATCACATAGCAGCAATTCTCAACATCGAAGAACAGCCATGCTCACGCTCAACCGCTAAGAGCTGCTCAATTCGTACCTTTTCCTCTTCAATTTACCTAACAGATTCCTCCTGGTTCAAACCACGCAGCAGGACAATTCCTGGAAGCTGAAATCTGTTACAACACAGCTAAAATCTTAGCTCAATTCTTAATCATAATCACGCTAAACCTACTGCCAGAAGCTATTCCAAATTCTACACTTCTACGCAGACTTAGACTAATAAAAACCTGAGCTCAAACCACAAGAATTGCTCACCCAAAAGCTCACGCTAGCAGAAGAACGCACGCACAGACTTTCCTCAAAAGCTTCGAAAGTCCAGCAGCTACGCTTTCCACCTCCAGCGCAATTCAACTTCTCAAATGGGTAGCAAACGAAAGAGCTAAGCAGGGGGAACTCAGCGCCACAAAGATCTCCAACAACGAAGGCTGGATGCGATGGAAATCTAGGGAAGAAAGGTCTCGGTGAACAGTAGTTCGACGAGGGTTGGAGAAGAAGAGATAAGATATGGCTGGTTCAAAATATTTCTAAGTGTCGAACGGCACTTCTACTTATATTCTCTCAATTCCAACATCTGCTGATTATCTAAGCAGTCGACGAAACCAGCAGGTAATGATCAGCAGACCAACTCTTACTCTTCAACAAAATCAGCAGAAGCAAACAAAAGCATTCGCGTGAAAGCACTACAAAACGACACCGTTCCAACTTATCCAAACGACGCCGTAGCAAAAACCAGCAGACAACAGCTCTCGTGCAAGCAAAACAACCATCTGCTGACCACAGCTCTATCTCCAAAACATTCTATCTGCTGGTCGCGAGAAATCACGCAAAACGACGACGCATCTACTAACTCAAACGACGCCATTTCATATACGTAAGCAAAACTGCCAACTGCTGATCTCTAAACACAAAGCTCCAAAACGCAGCGTTTCCACTTATTCAAACGACGCCGCTTCAACGCTCTCGCACAAGCGCGCCTGCTGATCAGCAGCAATCAACCTAATGCAAATACTACCAGCAGCAAGTATTACGTCACGCCTACGCCATCATATCTGCTGATTCCAATAGCCATCTGCTGAATCAATAGTCAACACTCCAAAATGTTGACTAACACGCGTCACTTCCTCGTTCAACCTCACGCTACGCGCAATGCCTGCCAGCAGCAACTACAATTCGCACCAAAACCAGCAGCTCTCATTGCGTCACGCTGACGTCACCTCTGCTGATTTCAAATTCCACCAGCAGGAGCTACAGTAACCTGCTGCTAACATGTTTTCTCCAAAATCGCTACGGTAGGAAATTCCCAAAACTTAACGCGACGCTCAAATATTCAGCAGGAACCTCAAAAATACGTGATTTATTCCCAAATCAAACCAATAAATCACTAATCTATATTCTCAATCCTCACAGCAGTGCATAGGACTGACCCGTATATTTATGAGTTAAAGATTAAAGCCCAGAATGGTCAGTCAGAAGATTTTGTTGTTGCTTCTGATGGATGTCTGAGATTCTGTGGTAGATTGGTGGTTCCGAACCTAGTTGATTTGAAAGAGACTATCTTGAGTGAGGCCCACTGTAGTCGTTACAGTGTGCACCCTGGCGAGAAGAAGATGTATCATGCCTTGAAGTCTCACTACTGGTGGGAAGGTATGAGGAGTGACATATCTGGATTTGTAGCACAACGTTTGAACTGTCAGCAGGTCAAGGCTGAGAGAATGAGGCCTGGTGGATTGCTACAGAGTCTAGAAGTGCCTCAATGGAATTGGGAGCACATCGCCATGGATTTTGTAACTCATTTACCTCGATCGAATAGGGGATGTGATGCTATTTGGATTGTTGTTGAAAGGCTTTCGAAGTTGACCCATTTCATTCCCTATGATGTGAGGTGTTCAATGAAGAAGATGGCAAATTTGTATATCGACCATGTGGTTAGATTGCATGGAGTGCCGGTTTAGATAGTGTCTGATAGAGACCCAAGATTTACTTCCCGATTTTGGAAGAGCTTGCAAGCAGCGATGGGATCAAGATTGGCTATGAGTACCGCTTCTCACCCTCAGACAGATGGCCAATCCGAAAGGACCATTCAGATCTTAGAAGATGTGCTGCGAGCTGTGGTGTTGGATTTCAGTGGTAGCTGGCAGGACTCACTGTCTCTGGTTGAGTTTTCTTATAACAACAGCTACCAAGTGACTATCGGGATGGCACCATTCGAAGCTTTGTATGGCGCAAGTGTAGATCAATTATCTGTTGGGAAGAGATTGGTGAGAAACAGTTGTCTACTCCTGAATTTGTGCAGCATATGAAAGACCAGATTGAGTTGATTCGGAGTAGAATGAAAGCTGCACAAGATCAACATGCCAGCTATGCTAACAAGAGACGCAACCATTGGAGTTTGAGGTTGGCGATCGAGTGTTTCTCAAAGTTTCTCCTTTCAAGAGCGTGATGAGGTTCAGAACTAAGGGTAAATTGGCTCCTAGATTCATTGGTCCATTTGAGATTATTGAGAGGATTGGGTCTTTGGCTTATAGATTGAGGCTGCCTGATGAGTTAGCAGCGATGCATAATATGTTTCATGTATCAATGAGGAAATATGATCCAGATCCATCCCATGTGACTGATGAAGTTGAGCTGGATTCTACCCTGAGCTATGTGGAATATTCAGTGCAGATTCTGGATAGAAAGGAGAAGCAGCTAAGTAATAATATTATACCATTGGTGATGGTCCAATGGAGTCAGCTGGTAGAGAAGAAGCTATCTGGGAAGTTAAGAAAAGATGAGACAGGAGTGGCCTCATCTGTTTGAGCGTTGACATTAGCATTCCAGGTAACTTCTGGTTTGTTGATTTTGTATTTTGAGTTGATTTGTGCCCATAAATTGTGGTTTTGTTAAGCATTGGGTTATGCTGGGCAGAGTTTTGGTGTTAGTGTTGGTGATTTCTGGTATTTTTATATAAATCTGATCTGTTTATGTAAGTTGATTTCGATGACGAAATCCATTTTTAGTGGGGGAGAAAGTGAGGACTAGAAATTTGTTGATTTGATAATTTATTAGCTAATCAGATTTGGGCGAGGATTAGCTAATGGAAACTTTAACCATCGGGTTTTCAGATTTGAAGGAATTGGTTTTCCTATTGGTGGTTTTCGAATTTTCAGATTTATGTATAAGACAGGTCAGATTTGAGTGAGATCTGAGTGTCCAGATCTGTTCCTCACGTGTATGAGTAATTTGGCACAGCGGGAAGCAAAACGATGCCGTTTTGGATCACCTGGGTGTGCGTGGTAAGAGTGATGTGTTGTCATTTGGTAAATATCAGATTTGGCATTAGTCGAGTATGACAGATACGATGTCGTTTTGGGGTGACAGTCAGATCTGGTGTTGCGAGAGAAAACAGATTTGGTTAGCGAAGAAAAGTCAAACATTAGTCAACAGTACTGTATGGATCGGTCCGGTTCATGAGTTGGGAGTAGACCGGTACGGTTCAGAGTTGTTCAGATGTGGATGATCGTTAGCACGTCTGAGTGCGTGAGATCTGTTTCAGATCTGGAGTCAACTCGACGCCGTTTAGCGTTAGTAAGCGAGAACCCCTGTGATACGTTGTTTTGATTAGTAGCGCGACGTCGTTTGATGTTGTTACGCTAGTATAGCGTAGCGAAGTCAGATCTGGATAGCGGAGACAGATCTGAGTAGCGCTGAGATCTAAGTTTTTCGGTGATTGACTTTCACTGTAACTTTGACTTGGGGATTTAAATATAAGTGTCGATCAACACTTAGAGTATTTTCGAACCCGATATTTTCTTATCTTCTTCCCCGAGAACCCTCGATTAGTAATGTTCATTCGAACCTTTCTCCGTCGATTACCGTCGATTTACGCCACCGTTGGAGCAAGATTGGTGGCGCTGAGCTCGTATCCTCTAGGCCTTTCGATTGATACCAGTTTGGAGACTTGAGTCGTCGGATTTGAGGAGCGCGAAGTATTTGCAGGTTCGAGCATCTTCCTGATTTTTGTCCAGTGATACTTCTGTCCAGTAGCTTTGAATTTGGGCTTGTAGGCATTTCCTGTCTGAGTTTTGAGAAGCTGGTGAGTAGCAGATTGAGCAGGCTGTTGGAGCTGTGTCCTGTGTGATCTGTCGAGGTAGAATTGAGATTTCAGGTACGAATTGAGCTAGATTTAGCAGCTTTGATATCATCTTTGGGATATTTCTCTCGTGTTGAATTGCTGTGATTGTGTGCTGATTATTTGTTCTAATCTGTTTTGGTGCGTGTCAGTTATATGCATTGAATTAAGCATGAGTCTGTTGTGCATTCACACATACATATTGAGCCTGATTCCCTTGTGAGCTGAATTCCTTTGTGCGTTGTGATCGGCCGGCTGAGTCGTCGTGCCTGAAAGGTCCAACGTTGCTATTGTGGTGGCCGGCTAAGTCACCGCGCCTGAATACCACTGCCATGTGATGGTCGGCTGAGTCGTCGAACCTGAAGATCACAAGATGATGATGATGTTGATATTTGCACAGCTGAGTCGTTGTGCTTTGTCTACCGATGATTCTTGGTAGCCCTCATGCATTGCACGTTTGAAATATTGCATCTCTGATATGACTGTTGCTTTATTTGTGCTCTTCGTACTGAGGTTTGACCTCGTTTATTTTCCCTGTTTTGGACTGGTTGGGTCTGTGTTGGCCTTAGCGGGTTTTTCAGGTAACCAGGCTGGACAGAGTGGAGCTTCAGCTGGTAGATCCCCCTTTTGATTTGAGTCCCAGTTATATGTATTGATATTGAGCAAGGGAATATCCTGTGCCTATTTTATTTGGGGATCTGTAGTTGATTACTACTCGAAATTGTTACCTGTTGTGGTGTTATTGTTTGGATGTTGAGTTTTAAATCCTATTTTTATTATGATGTATTTTGAAATGATGATTTGGATCAGGCCCATTTCTAAAATTTTTAGTCCATGTTTTTAATGCTTCCGCATAATTGTGACTAATTGATGTATTAGCGCACCGGGCCTGACACTGCTTACACATATTCTTGTGCATTAGTTGTTCCATCACCCGTAGCTGACACACTAGTTGAGATCTGTTCCTGCACTTGGTCAACATTAGTCAAATCAATGACTTCAATGTTACCTGTCAAATCTGCTTGCGCATTATCGTGTGGTGTGACCAGTGCTGGTTGTATCTCAGCTAAATATCGAATCGGTGTCACGTAATAACTTGATTCATCTAAGCTGGTTGATTCCAAACGTGTGCACAAATCATTTAGGCTCGCAGCTGAGTTGGATCGAAAGCTGGTTTCATCGAATACCACGTGAGCTGATTCTTCAACCGTCAAGCTCCGGTTGTTACAGACCGGTTGTTAAAAACTCTGTATTCTTTGCTCACGGCTCAGTATCTAAGAAACAAACATGCATCAGATTTAGCATCAAAGGCTGTTAGGTGCTTTTTGCGGTTATTATGAATGAAACATCTGCATCCAAACACCCTGAAATAAAATATGTCAGGTTTCTTGCCACTACAGATCTCATATGGGGTCACTCAATGATTATTATTAATCATCGATCTGTTTTGAGCGTAGCAAGCTGTGTTAACTGCTTCTGCCTAGAATTTTTGTGAAATGCCGGAATTATCAATCATAGTCCGAGCAACTTCTTTTAAAGTACGGTTTCTCCTCTCAGCTAACCCGTTCCATTGAGGAGTTCTAGCTGCTGAAAGCTCATGCTTAATTCCAATGTCTTCCAGATAAAAAGATAATTTTTGATTTAAAAACTCAGTACCTCGATCACTTCTTATCCGGTTGACAGTACAATATTTCTCATTTTGTAAATATTTTAAAAGCTTAATCAACTGGTCAGCGGTCTGATCTTTTGATTTTAAAAACAACACCCATGTAAATTTTGTAAAATCATCAACAACAACTAGGGTGTAATTTGTTCCCCCTAAGCTTGTTACGCTATAGGACGAAAAAGATCCATATGTAAAAGCTCTAAGTTTCGGGAAGAACGATTATCGCTTTTCTTTTTGAAAGTGGAACGAATTTGTTTTCCCAGCTGACATCCAGAGCAAATCTTGTCTTTAGAAAATTTTATTTTGGGCATACCAGAAACCAGTTCAAGCTTACTCAGTTTGGCAAGTGTTTTGAAGTTCAGATGATTCATCCTTTGGTGCCACAGCCAGCTCTTGGAAGATTCAAATGCTTGGAAAATCTGTTCAGACCTCATCTGCTCTGACCAATTGACAATTTAGGTATTCCCCGATCTGTTTCCTACCAATACTGTCAGACCATATTAGTTCTGAACTGTGCACGTGTGCTTTTGAAAGTTAACTATGTAACCATTGTCACACAGCTGACTTATGCTAATCAGATTATAACACAAATTTTCAACTAAAAGCACATCAGATATGGAAATGTTACCATGGGTACGCTTACCCTTACCCACAGTGTTACCATGTGAGTTATCACCAAAAACAATTTTGGTTCCTTTTTGTGGCGTCAGATCTGATAGCAGCTTTGGATTTCCAGTCATGTGCCTCGCACATCCGCTATCCAGATACCAAATGATAGAATCTTCTGACGCTTCGCACCTGTTATCCTCCAATCATGAAAATAAACTTTTGGTACCCAATTTTACTTGGGTCCATATCGGATTACCCCTTTTGGGACCCATACTTGAATTACCTTTACAGTTTTCCCAGTATGGACATCCACTAGGGTTCGTGCAGAATTCTTGTGTGGTCTATTGAGCTTTGGCTTTTTACTTTGACCATTCAGATCATGTTTGGGCTGAACCTTTATCCATACAGATTTTTCCTTCGTAGAACCACGCCTTTTCTGGTTCTGAACAGACGACTTAGGTCCAGCTTTCGCTTTATCCTTCTCAGTTCTGTTCGTTAGCCAGCTGGAATTGCTGTTCTCAGGCTTAATATATCCAATACCGGTTTTGCCTTTATGGTTCAGCTGTCCCGTGGTCTGGTCATCATACTTGACCGACTCATATGCATCACGTGTCACAATGGCTTTGACAAAATTCATTTTCTCGAACTTGTCACCAGCCAGATCTGACTGAGTATATTTTACCTCAGAGCTGCTTTCACCAAAGCTGAAACTTAAGCCAGATTTGTCATTCAAAGGCTTCTGGGTCTCATGCAGCTTGCCTAAGGAAACAGAAGACTAAGTCCAGGAGCTCATCACTTGACTTAATCTCTCATTTTCAGATGAGAGCTCACAGGACTTTAATCTCAAAGAATCATTCTCCTTTCAGCTTACTCAACTCAGTTTGTAAACTGTTGGTTTCCCCAAGCTGAGCAATTCTTGGTTCCACTGAACTATTTTTCAAACATCCGTTTTTAGCTTTAATCTCCTCGAATGTTTGAGACAGCTTTCTGTACTTTTGGACCATTTCATTAAGTGCATTGATGAGGTACTCTCGTGTAAATTCACTATTAGAGAATTCAAATATCTCATCATCAGTCGTCTGGTTAGCCGTCAACAGTGAAATTCTTCTTGCTCACTTTCACTGGATGAACTGCTTGATGTTGAATCAGAATCTGAGTCCGTCCAGTTTCTGTTGCTCTCCTCAGCAACAAGAACCTTGCGGTCATTCTTATTGTGATTCCTCTTCTCAGATCTGATTATCCTTCTTTCTGTGGATCTCTCTTTGGACCTCTATGTGGACCTCTTGTCATCTTTCTTTCACCTGTTGCAATCTGCTGCGAAATTCCCAGGTCTGCCACAGTTATAACAATTTAAATCAGTAGTAACCTTATTAGAGTTATGGGCATTGTTATAATTGAAAGAAGGCTATTGAGTTCTTCTCATAAATTTCCCAAACTTCTTGACGAAGAGGGACATGAAGTCATTGCTGATCTGCTCGGCTGACTTGCTTGTGCTTGGAGAGCTTTGTTCTGAAGTAGTAGCAGCAAGAACCTTAGTGGGTTGTGATGTTGATGGCACCTCAGATCTGGTTCTAGCTCGAACTCGTAGGCTTTCAGATTTTCAAATAGATCGTGGAGTTCCAGCTTGTTCAGATCCTTGGACTCTCTCATGGCCATCGTCTTTAAATCCCACTCCCTCGGTAGTGCTCTCATCACCTTGAGGGCCAGTTCTCTGTTTGAGTATTCTTTCCCAAGACTAGTCAGCTCGATCACAACAACACTGAATCTCTCGTCAAATTCCTCCATGGTCTCGCCTGCTCTAATATTTATGGACTCATATTTCTGCTGGGCAATAGTCAGTTTGTTCTCTTTGGTCTCATCGTTGCCTTCACAGATTTGCGTCAACTTTTCCCATATTTCTCTGGCAGTAGCGCAGGTCTTGATTTTGCTGAACATATTCTTGTCCAACGTCTTATATGAAATATCATTTGCTACATTATCCAGATTCGCCTTTTTCTTATCCTCTGGTGTATACTCCATTCTACTCTTCTCTATCCACTGTGGAGCACCAGCAGTAATTGCCATAGCCGTATTTGCCTTCATAATCTTCATGGGTCCGTCTGTAATGACAAACCATATGTCATCGTCTTGAGCGGCTAAATGGGCCTGCATCCTGATCTTCCAATCATCGTACTCCTCCTTAGAAAACATAGGAATTTTATTGTGAGAAGTAGACATTTTTAAATATGTAACCGCAAAGATCAGACTGTTCAATAACTGTGAGTCTCAGGCTCTGATACCAATTGATAGGATCAATGGAATCAAAAATAGAGTTTAAAATAAGCCCAGAAGTTCAGAAGGGGGGGTTGAATGAACTCCTTCGATTTTTATTTTTCGAAACCTTTAAAACTGATTTTACAAGCCTTTGCTCAACTCAGATCTGAGTGAACAGATCTGAGGTTCTCGGTCCAAATCTGTTTTCTCGATTAACAAATAATGTGCAGAAAGAAACCGATAAACAGTGAATAGTTAGATAAATAAATATGAAGATAAATAAAAGATAGGGTCAAGAGTTTGTTTCTGGAAGTTCGTATCTGAAATCCTACGTCTCCCCTTCTTCCTTTTCAGGAAGGTTCCACTAGAAGATTTGATGGATACAGCTTCTGTAAACACCCGATCACTAGAGCCTTATTCACAGTGAACTCCTAGCAACCACAACAAAAATGCAGATTTGACTGCTGAATACAAACAACGTAATATTTTGAACTGCGTCACACAGCCAGTTCTTTACAGACTCTGAACTGATTTTACAATGAACACAACACTAACGGAGTTCTGTAAATCTTCTGGTTTCTTTTACAATGAAACTTGTTTACAAATGTAAACCAGAAGTAAAACTCGAAGATTATATCTGATGGGAACTGAGTGAAAATGTTCTTCGAGATTTTGAGAACTGGGATATCGAAATTGATAGAGAACGATGAAAAATTCTCAGAATGTGAATTTGACAGAGAGAAAATTGAGTAAGAGTTTGTATTTTCGCCGAGAGTCACCAGAGCTTTCTCGTTTGAATTTCTTCAACTATTTATACTTCTCCATCCTCAACGGTCATTTAATGCCAGTAGACACAAACTTTGTTTGCATATATTCATCGTATCAATGCATTAAATGCTCCATTAATGCTATGCAAAGGTTTGTATGCGGTTGTCAGAGCTGAGTTGACATTTATGCCAAAGTAGGTAAACATCGATTTGTAACACTCTGCGTACTGTACGATTTACTCCAAAAAGGCTCTGAACTTGAATATCTTTACTCTAATTTGTCTAACAGGCTTTATATGATAAAATCTCGATCGTTGAATCCTTTGGAATGAATAGCTATCAAATCTGAATCTGAATATGAAGTCTGTTTCGGCATTGAGCTCAAATCTGATTCAGACTGTTTTGAGTAAATAAGCTTCTCGATCTTTTTCTATACGTCTCTTCCTCCCTTTTAACCTGTATCTAACTGTATCACCGTCAGATCTGAAATATGTCTTCTATACGAATCTTCTCCCTTTTTCCTTTTCTTAAACAGTAATCCTGCTAGATCTGAATGCCCGGAATTAACTGAATATATGAAATACCCTGTTCTGATCTGAATATCCGTTTCTGAAATCTGAACAAATAATGTTGGATCTGTGTTTACAGATCAGAATCTTAATTTTGATTAATACAAAACCTGTTATTATTTTACTAACGATTTAAATTAATTGCGCAGGTTGAGCTGAAAAATATAGACGTGAGCTGGAACAGTACGCTAATTTCGTTCACATGTCCAAACTGGAACAGTGAGGGGACGCTCGAGCTGGTACATTAGAGGACATGTCTAAGCTGGAAAAGTAAGGGGACGCCCGAACTAATCTAGCAATAGATAGACCAGCTCAGAGACAAGCTCAGAGACCAGCTGGAGGACCAACTCGGAGACCAGTGGGGGAAAAACCAGCTCAGCAACCAGCTGGTAGAGACCAGCCAAGAGTTCAGCAACCAGCTCAGAGAAATGAGACCAGCTCAAAGCAAAGCAGTTTGAACACAAGCATTGTGGAGATTGTATTGCGAAGTTCAAACTGATTTGTTGTATTGTCAAATACGCTGTTCACAGAGCTCAGAAGTCAGCAATGGTTGCTGCAGTGCATTTAATGAAAAGGAGCTTAAAGTCAACAAAGCCTGCAAAGAATTAAATGACAAAGGACACAAGGTACATCTTTGTCAGAACTTTTTCAGAAGTCTTTTCAACGGCTACCCTTTTGTGTCCAACGGATATATTTGCACAAAGGCTACATAAATCAGCAGCAAGCAAAAGATATATACAACGACAGAGAAAAAAAAGTGCAGAGAGGCACAAAACAGAGGGAAGAAAACAGAGAACACAGCTTTTATAGAAGCACTTTCCAGTGTGTGAGAATACATTTTGAGAGTGAGAATACACTGTATATTTCTCACAAACGATTCACTCATACATATGAGAGTTGAGCTGAACAGAAAAATGAGTTAATCAAAAAAACAAAATCATTGTAGTCTTTGGACAGAGACGTTAAACAAGTCCTTGTATCATTTCTCACTGAGGCAGTAAAGAAGTGAGTTAGACACACGCAGCTTGCGGGCTGATGTGCAGTGGTGTGGCTAGGAGTTCTTGCGGCTGCGTGTAGGAGTGGGTTGCAGCGAGGGTCGTTGTAATCAAAGTCTTCTAGTGGATCCTTCCCGTTGCGGAAGAAGGGGATATGTAGGAGATTGAGCTCCAAACTTCCATAAACAAATCAACGTATTACTTTACTGCTTTCTGCATTCATACATAAGCACAACATGTTTGTTGAATATGCATAAAACTGTTTAAATGAGCTTTCGAATTTACGAGTGCAGTTTGAGTTATTTCCGCATGATTAATATTCATTACTCAATCTGTATCTCGGTGCACAAGTATTCAAGAACATTGAGCTATTTCAGCTCAAGTTAAATATGTGACCAGATCGCTTGCTCTTTCTGTGAGCTGGTTTCAGCATCCAGCTGGAACCAAGCTCTTGCACTGCGCTGGTTTAGCGCTGAGCTGGTTCAACTTTAATGCGGTCCGATTTGAGTTGCGTGCTGGTTTTTCAACTCTTATACTTTTAAATGCACGTAACTTACGGGATTGATGTCAAGGCTGTGTGAGAGCCAACGTGAGCTGTGGCAGAGCTCACAAACACAACACAACCCCGGCCTTTTCGATCCCAACAAATAACCTCTGAAACACTCTGAGTAGATTCTGTTATAATCGGAGTCTCTGTACTGAACCTGATAACCGAAATTACCTGAGTACTCAAATCTGATATACTTTCTTCCTTTTAGCGCGAGTACTTAAGATCCAGACCTGAGTCTTAAATTCAGTTCTTTATCTTGTTTTCGTTATCACCAAAACTTATAAATTTTATCTTAACAGTGGGATCAAAAAATACTTGTAGTAGAGGAAGGCAAAAGCAAATGGGCTGATTCTGATTCAGATGAGAGCACTCCAAGCAGTTCATCAAGTGATAGTGAAGAGGATGTACAGTGTATGATGGTTGATGACACTTACGAGGTATTTGATTTCTCTAACAGTATGTTTACACGAGAAGACATTGTTAATGCACTTAACGAAATTTCCTATGAGTACAAGAAGCTATCTCAAACGTTCGAGGATGTTAAAGCTGAAAACAAATGTCTGAAATATAAGTTAGATGAAGCAAGCTGTTTACATCTTGAAGATTCAGACAGTCTAAATACTGAATTAATTAAGCTGAAAACAGAGAATGAATCCTTGAGTCCAAGTCAAATGAACTCAAGTCTGAAAATGATAAATTAAATCTGGTGCTGAGCTCTTGGACAAAATCTTCTATTCCTTAGATAAGCTGCATGAGGTCCAGAATCCATTTAATGATAGAACTGGACTGGGATTCAGCTCTGGCGAGAGCAGCTCTAGTGATATTAGTACTCAATCATATCTGACATATGACAAGCTTAAAAGAATGTGTTAGGATAGAATTTACCCTCTGTTAAATGTATACCTAAGTTATTTAGTCAATAACCAGCACTTAGAGGGAATAACCAGATCGAGTAAAAGACACTGGATCCAGCTAGTTGTTGAAACCAGATTGTGATAACTAATCTGGTTCCAACAGGATGCTGAAACCGGATCGCTTTTGTGTATGACCAGCTCAGCGCTAAACCAGCGCAGTGCAAGATCCTGGTTCTAGCTGGTCATTGAAACCAGCTCAATGAAAGATCCGTGCGATCTGGTTATTTATTACTTGATCTGCAATAGCTCAGTGTTCTTGAATACTTGTGCATCGAGTTACAGATTGACTAATGAATTAAAATCATGCGGAAATAACTCAACCTGAACTCTAAAATTCAAAAGCCTTTTAAACAGTTTTAAATGTTAATAAAATTGCAGTGCGTATGAATGAATGTAGTAAAGTAGTAAAGAAATACGTTGATTTGTTTATGGAAGTTCGGAGCTCAATCATGGGAAGGATCCATTAGAAGACTTTGATTACAACGACCCTCGCTGTAACCCACTCCGACGACCCTCGGCCGCAAGAACTCCTAGCCACACCACTGTACACCAGCCCGAAAGCTGCATGTGTCTCACTCACTTCTTTACTGCCTCAGTGAGAAAGGCGACACTTCTTTACTGTCTCATTGTGAAAGACTACACACACTTATTTAACGTCTTATTGAGAAAGACAACTAGACTTGTTTAACGTCTCTGTCCAAATACTACAATGGAGAGTTTTCAATTTACATTCACTCTAATCTGTTTCGCTCAATTTTAGAATATGAGTGAATGTGTATGTGTGTGTGAGATTTACAGTGTATGCTCAATCTCTCAAGTATTAAATCTCACACACTGGGAAGTGCTCCTGTCCGAGATGGTTATCTGTTATCTTCCCATATTTGTGCTTTCTTCTGCTTTTCTGTTTTTGGATTTGCACAACACTCTCTCTGTTATGGTGCATACCTCTTCTGTTTCATTGCACCTGGTATATAAAGCCTCCTATTTGGATTTGTCCGATGGACACAAAGTTGTAGCCGTTTTGAAAAGTCTTGTGACGTATTTGTACTTTGTGTCCTTTTAATGCATTGTAGGCTTTATTTGACTTGAGTTCATTCCATCGGAGATTCTGCAGCCTTTTTCTAACATCGAGCTCTGCTTGCTTGTACCTGATGTGTACAGGACGAAACAAATCAGTTTGAACCAATTAATTTGGTGTTCGTATGTTTGCATTCAAACTGCTTTTTTTGTCTGAGTTGGTCTTGTCCAGATCTGGTTCCTCAGCTAGCATCTTCATCAAGCCGGTTGCTCTTCATCTTTAATCTGTTCTTGAGAAACTTTGCATATGCGCCTCTTTTTGTCTGCAGCTGAGCTTGTTCTGTTCTTTCCTACTCTTGAGCTGCTTTGAGCCTCCAGCTTTGCTCCATTCCCAGCTGGTTGATACATCTGTGAGATCAAGCTTCTCACAAATATCATATGGCCAGCTGGTTTGTCTGCTCCCGACTGGTCTTCTTAAGGTTTGTCGATCAAGCTTCTCACAAATATCATATGGCCAGCTGGTTTGTCTGCTCCCGACTGGTCTTCTTAAGGTTTGTCCTTAACCAGCTGAGCTCTATTCTTCTCGTCAAGAGCCCCAGTGTTACTTTCTTGTCCACTTGATCCATTCAGACACCTCGTATAAATCATCAGCAAGCACACTATCAATCAGTTCTGATTCAGTCTTCCCAATGACTGAGATTCCTATAATGAACTGATTATGGCCGTGCTCAATGATCAAGCGTACACTTGATCACTGCTCTTGTATACGGCTTCGCACTCAACCACAGCTCTTGTACTCTTCACTTGATCTGCGCTTTAGCTATTCTGCACTTCAACATTTTGCGCTTGAACTCTGCTCTCTGCTTTGCCAAGCTGGTGATCCATCTTGAAGTCTTCTACGACCTGGTAAAGACAGTGTTGTTCCAGCTCGGGCGTCCCTTTACTGTACCAACAAATATATCTTCAACTCGACCAGCTTGGGAGTCCCCTCACTATTCCAGATTGGATATCTCTCTGTTTCTTCAATCAAGTGCACTGCACGTATCACGAACCCCGTTAGTCAAATAGTAACAGATTTTGTGTGAATCAAAACTTAGATTCTGATCTGTAAAAACAGATCCAACAGAATGAGTTTTGTCAAATCCATTATGACACATGATACACTTGAATCGATTAAGTATGATGATCAGATTGTGTCTAAGCTGAACAGAAGGGAATTCTGGTATAGGCTATGCTGAGTCTGAGAACTCTAAGCCTAGATGGATAAAGAACAGATTACACAAGGATCGAGCTAAAGCTGGTTCGCAGTTATCTGATCTACACTAGCAAAGGCGTAGTTCAGTAAAGGTGAGGAAGCAGAACAAATCACACCAGCTCAGACGCGATCTGGATGGTCAAAATACAAAACCAAGGTTCAACAGATCACAAAGTATTTCAGCAAGCACCCTAGTGGACACATACACGGGAAAAACTGTCAAGTTAATTCATTTATGGGTCCCGAATGGGTCATAAGACTGGGAATTACAAACTGCTATCGGAAATCAAATGCTTCAGAGGGCCAAATATTGTCTTCGGTGATAACTCAACAGGTGAAACTATGGACAAGGATAATATTTTCCATGGTAACATAGATATAAATGACGTGCTACTTGTTAAGAATCTGTCTATAATCTGATAAGCATTAGTCAATTATGTGATCATGAGTATGTGGTTAATTTTCACAAAAACACATGCACATTCCAGAATCCAGCTGGTATGACCGTCCTAACAGGACACAGATTGGGCAATATGTACAAAGTGAACTGGTCAGAACAGATGGTGATTGAACATACATGTTTGGTTGCTAATTCATCTAAAGCATGGTTGTGGTATAAACGCATGAATCATACAAATTTCAAAACTATAGCTAGTCTGTGTAAGCAGGATTTGGTCACCAGTTTTCCCAAGATCGACTTTACAAAAGATAAATTGTGTTCAGCCTGTCAGCTTGGAAAGCAAGTCCGATCCACTTTTAAGAATAAGGGATGTATCTCTTCTTCCCGGAGCTTGGAGCTGTTGCACATGGACTTGTTTGGTCCTCTCCAGATATCCAACTTATGGGGAACGAAGTATACCCTTGTGATTATTGATGATTACTCCAGGTTTACTTGGGTAATATTTTTAAAATCAAAGGATCAGACCGCGGACCAGCTGATAAATATTTTAAACCGTCTTCAAAATGAAAAATATTCTTCTATTTATCGGATTAGGAGTGATCATGGTACTAAGTTTTTAAATCAAACTTTATCCTCCTATCTTGAACACAAAGGAATCATGCATGAGTTTTCTGTGGCTAAATCTCCTCAACAGAACGGGCTTTCTGAGTGCCGTAACCATACTTTAAAAGAAGCCACAAGAACTATGCTTGATGATTCCGGTATTCCTCTAAAATTTTGGGTTAAAGCGGTGAACACTGCATGCTATACACAGAACAGATTAATGATTAACAAGAAGCAGCAAAAGACATCGTCTGTGATCTGGAATGGCAAACAACCAAACATTGCATATTTTAAAGTTTTTGGTTGTCGTTGTTTCATTCATAAAAATGGTAAAATGCACTTAACCGCTTTTGATGCACGATCTGAAAGACATCGTCTGTGATCTGGAATGGCAAACAACCAAACATTGCATATTTTAAAGTTTTTGGTTGTCGTTGTTTCATTCATAAAAATGGTAAAATGCACTTAACCGCTTTTGATGCACGATCTGACATTGGTATATTTCTTGTTTATTCAGCTGTGAGAAAAACCTATCATGTTTTTAATAATAGAACACTAACAATTGAAGAGTCAATTCATGTTAAAAATTTTATGAATCTAGTTTTTCTTCGATTCTATTGATTCGCTAAATGATATTAGCAACATATTAGAAGCTACTAATATCCTTGAATCAAGTGATGATGAGTTAATGGTTCGAAGACCAGCAGAAGTTATCCAAGCTGGACCAGATCAGGTGCAAGCTGAACCAGATCAGGAGCAAGCTGGTACAGATAATGCGCAAGCTGGCAGATCGCGTGCAAGCTAATCCAGCTCAGGAGCCAGCTTCTGTAGATCCTATGCAAACTGATGGAAATAACGCACAAGCTGATTCACCAAACATACCAGTAATCAATCTGAATGATGAGGATGAAGAATCTATTCAACCTGAGGAAGCAGCAACCTCCTACGGACCTAGTCTCCGATGGAATAAAAATCATCCACCTGAGCTGGTCATCGGTAACCCTACTGCACCTCTTAGGACACGAGACAGATGATAAACGAGTACTTTAATTCATAATTCATCTCACATTTAGAACCTAAGAAGATGATGAAGCCTTAGCTGACCCAAGCTGATAGAAGCTATGCACGAAGAATTTAGTCAATTTGAACGTAGCACGGTGTGGAACTTAGTTCCTCGACCAACTAATCAGACAGTAATAGGAACTAAATTCATCTTTAGGAATAAATTAGATGAAAATGGTAACATAGTTAGGAATAAGCCCAGACTAGTGCTCTAGGGGTGTCAAATTCTGATCCGACCCGAAAACCCGACCCGAACCCCACCCGAAAAAAATCAGGTTCGGGTTGAGACATTTCGGGTTGGTTCGGGTTCGGGTCGGGTTTGGTTCAGAATTTTTTTAAAAATTTTTACCCAACCCGACCCGAACCCACCCAATTCACCCAAAAATTGACATTAAAATGTAACCCAACCCGACAACCCGACCCAAACCACCCAAGAGAAATCAGGTTCGGGTTGATACATTTTGGGTTGGTTGACGATTTAAAACATATAATTTAAAATACAATCATGCTTAAAATATCCCAGTTTACAAACACTCAGTACAAGAATACAACATTTAAACAAATACAAATACCAGTACTACAACAGATAACACAATCCCACAAGCATAGGACATCCCCCGGCTGATAGTACAAGTACATATATGCTATACGCTAACTGGGACACTCTATCCAACTCCTGGGGCACCTCCAGCTGGGTCAAAACCACGACAAGCAGAGAAACCTGGGAAACCTGAAAAAACACACATGCAACAAACACCAGCCCCAAAGGGACCTCGGGGTCAAACCCCAGTACAGAGAGCAGCATAGACAGCATAAGGAAAAGCAACTCTATTATACGTTTACTATACGTTCGGATCAAGGCTACAACCGTACAGCAAGATCTGATCAAATAAAGACAGTCAGACAGTGGCCACATGGTATACTGAGCACATGGGAGCTACCCACTCATCTCCAGTACACCGTACCAGATGCCAACAAACAACTCCACCTGTTGTTCTCACTCATGAGATGTGGGAGCTACCCACTCCGCTCATAGTAGCTAACAAACCCAGCAGGGAGATGAGGTACGGGAGTTACCCGCTCAGCCTCCGAGGTATACGGGAACTACCCGCTCGTCCTCGAACATAGCATCCTGGTACTCTCAAATCAACAGAACAGGCACAGCTAGAAAAGCAGAGCTCGACAGCAATATGCGTGTATGCAAATGCAACATCTGATATCATATCAAAGCACAAACAATAACAGCACAGAGCATACACGACAAGGCACATAATCCATGCTCAATCCTAAGCTGTAAACAAGCTCACATCCGTACCACAAATCGTTGGGCAACAATTACTATAAGCAGATTGCCACAATGACGTCCCGAGCACACAGATCCACCACCTGCTCAACGGCAACATATCAAAACCAGGGACCGAAGCACAGAAAACAGCAGCTGAGAGTTACTGACTCCACCAACGCTATCGTACCCCATCTACTCAACAGAAAGCTCTAAACAAGCTTAAAGGTAGGATCTATACTTACCCCAAAAAGCTAGGAGCGAAATCCGACGCTTCTGATAACAGACTACACAAGGGAGATGTCTTCGCACACCTCACCAGCTTCAAGAAAACGTCCGAAAGCAATATCCAAATGAAGTGTCTCAGCAAGAGGAGTCTAAGCTACCACTCTCACTCTCATAGGAGCTGTCTACCGCTGGCAATCGAAGAAGATAAGGTTCGGCGAACAGTAGCTAGGGTATCGCGACAGAGATCAACAATCGAGAAATATTCTAAGTGTCGGGAAACAATAATAGAGAACAAGGCCAAGCTCTCTATTAATTCTCACTGCTGACAGAAACTGGGAACAGCTCTACCGACAACTTAAACTATCACAACTGATATTCCCGCTCGCAAACAGATCTTGCAACAGATCTTGATCTAAGCCAAAACAGATCTCTACTAACTCAAACGACGTCACAGGGAACTACTGTCGCAACTGGACACGTCACCCGCTACTCACCGCTGAACAAAAAACCAACATCATTTGACAACGCAACAACAGATCTCTCACACAGCTAACGCTAACGCAACTCACAGCTGAGTCTTCTTCGCCAATCAAAACGTTGTCGTTCCAACTAATCCAAACGACGACGTACAAACACCCGCTACTGACAGCACGCTAGGCAACATCTGAACACTAGCGACAACTGATCTCGCTACGACTGCTGAAAACAACCACTCAGCGGTAGCTGCTTACGTCACCACTGCTGAACACTGGCATTCAGCGATGACCCAGCACTCGCTACTAAACAGATTCCACGAAATAACTCAACTAACCGAAGCTGTTCTAAAGACAAACAGAACCCGATAGCTTCTCTAAGCACAACAACTCAAAGCTGATCTCGATAAAACCCGATTAATTAACTCAACTAATCTCGTCAGCTTTCGGGTCACATCTCTCCCCCACTAAAATAGGATTTCGTCCTCGAAATCAAACAGCTCCAAAAAAGAGTTCAAGATAACTGTGGAAAGAAAAACAAGCAACCAACTACTGGAACAAAAGCAACTTCTACTCAAACAGATGCGGCCACTCACGCTGCATCTTCACTTCCAGTTCCCAGGTAGCTTCCTCTCTACCATGTCTGCTCCACTGAACCATGACCAAAGGAATGGTCTTATTCCTCAGCTGTTTCTCTTTTCTGTCCAAGATCTGCAAGGGATATTCCACATAGCTCAAAGTCCGATCTAACTCCACCTCGTCAGTTGTCAACACATGCGAGGGATCTGGCTCATACTTCCTCAGCATCGAAACATGAAACACATCATGTAAGGAAGACAAATCTGGTGGCAACAACAGCCGATAAGCCAAAGGGCCAATCCTCTCTAAGATCTCATAAGGACCAACATAACGAGGAGCTAACTCTCCCTTGAGACCAAATCTCATAACACTGCGGAAAAGAGAAATCTTAAGGAAAACTAGATCACCAACCTCAAATTCTAAAGGCCTACGCCTCTTATTCGCATAACTAGCTTGGCGATCTTGAGCAGCTTTCATTCTCTGGCAAACCAAGTCCACCTGATCTCTCATCTGCTGCACAAACTCTAGGGAAGACAGCTGCTTCTCTCCCACTTCTTCCCAACACACTAGCGATCTACACTTCCTGCCATACAAAGCTTCAAATGGTGACATACCAATCATGACCTGATAGCTGTTATTGTAGGAAAACTCAACCAAAGACAATGAGTCTTGCCAGCTACCACTAAAATCCATCACAACAGCTCTCAACATATCCTCTAAAATATGGATATTCCTCTCCGATTGGCCATCTGTTTGGGGGTGATACGTTGTACTCATAGCCAATCTTGCTCCCAAAGCTGTTTGCAAACTCTTCCAAAACCTGGAAGTAAACCTTGGATCACGATTTGAAACAATCGAAACTGGCACACCATGCAAACGCACCACAAAATCTATGTACAGCTTCGCCATCTTCTTCAAAGAATAGCTCATGTTGTAGGGAATGAAGTGCGCAGACTTCGACAATCTGTCTACCACAACCCACACAGCATCACAACCTCTGCTGAACGGGGTAAATGCATGACAAAATCCATAGTTATGTGCTCCCAATTCCATTAGGGCACCTCTAAGCTTTGCAACAAGCCACCAGGTCTCATCCTATCTGCCTTGACTTGCTGACAATTTAGACATCTAACCACAAAATCAGCAACATCACTCTTCAAACACAGCATCACAACCTCTGCTGAACGGGGTAAATGCATGACAAAATCCATAGTTATGTGCTCCCAATTCCATTAGGGCACCTCTAAGCTTTGCAACAAGCCACCAGGTCTCATCCTATCTGCCTTGACTTGCTGACAATTTAGACATCTAACCACAAAATCAGCAACATCACTCTTCAAACCTGCCCACCACTAATGCTGCTTCAAGGCATGATACATCTTCCTTGCACCAGGATGGACACTGAATATACTGCAATGAGCTTCTCGCAAGATCTCTTCTCTAAGATCAATCAGATTTGGCACAACAAGCCTGTCACGAAACCTCAAACAACCATAAGAAGAGACAGTATAGTCTTCCAACTGTCCAGCTCTCACCTTCAGCTTCAACTCATGGATGGATGGATCAGTCCTCTGAGCTGCTCTAATGCTAGCAACAATTTGTGGCTCAACTTGAAAAGAAGACACCACAACATAATCCTCAGCTGGGTAAAAACGCCAACCAGTAGTGCTTAAATGCTCATGCACCTTCGAAATCTGCACAGATGCAAGCATCGCCACTTGAGCTTTCCTACTCAAGGCATCAGCAACTACATTCATCTTCTCAGGCTGGTATTTGATCTCACAATCAAAATCTTTAAGCAGCTCCATCCATCTACGCTGTCTCATGTTCAAATCTGACTGAGAAAACAAACACTGAAGACTCTTGTGGTCGGAGTACACCACAAATTGCTCACCATACAGGTATTGGCGCCAAATCTTCAAAGAAAAAACCACTGCTGCTAACTCCAAATCATGACTGGGCAACGAGTCTCATGCGGCTTCAACTGCCGAGAGGCATAAGCAATGACTCGACCATTCTGCATCAACACACAACCCAATCCATTCAAGGAAGCATTTGCACAAACAACAAAACCACCTGAACCACACGGCAGAGCTAACACAGGAGCAGTATAGCTTCTCTTTGAGCAATAGAAAACTATTCTCACATTGCTCAGTCCACACAAACCTCCTGTTCTTCTGAGTCAACTGCGTCATTGGCTTAGCTATACTAGAAAATCCTTCTATAAACCGCCGATAATAGCCAGCCAATCCTAAGAAACTACGGATCTCAGCAACACTCTTGGGACGCTCCCAGTTAATCACTGCCTCAACCTTACTGGGATCCACAGAAATACCATCAACAGAAATCAAATGACCCAGAAATACAACTATGTCCAACCAAAACTCGCGCTTAGAAAACTTGGCATACAGCTGTGAGTCTCGAAGCTTCTGAAGAACTAGCGTTAAACGCTCCTTGTGCTGCAACGGAGTCTTAGAGTGCACCAAAATGTCATCGATAAACACAATCACAAACTGATCGATGAACTCTCTAAAGACTCTATTCTTCAAATCCATGAAAACTGCGGGAGAATTCGTCAAACCAAAAGGCATAACTAGAAACTCGTAATGCCCATACCTCGTACGAAACACAGTCTTCTCTACATCCTGCTCTCAAATGCACAACTGATGATACCCAGAACGCAGATCGATCTTCAAAAACACGGCAGAACCCTGAAGCTGGTCAAAAAGATCATCGATCCTAGGCAAAGGGTACTATTCTTTACTGTCTCCTTGTTCAACTGTCTAAAGTTGATACACATCCTCATCGACCCATCCTTCTTCTTGACAAACAAGATAGGCGCTCCCCATGGGGACATGCTAGGCCTAATGAATCCCTTCTCCAGCAAATCACTAAGTTTCTCCTTAAGCTCCCTCAACTCAGCAGGCGCTAAACGATACGGGGCACGTGAAATCAGAGCTGTACCAGGAACCAACTCAATGCTGAAGTCTATCTCCCGCCTCGGAGGAAAACCAGGAATCTCCTCCGGAAACACATCCAGGAAATGTCGAACCACGGGGACCCTACTAAGCTCTACACTCGAAGAAGAAGACGCATCTAAGACATAGATCATAAAATCAGCATTCTCAAGCGACAACAGGCTAAACATCTCCATTGCAGAGACTAAAGGAATCTTCGACTGGGAATCCTGGCCGTAGAAATTCCATTTCTCGCCAAACTGGGGCCTAAATCGCACAACACCATGGAAACAATCCATAGTGGCCCTATAGCTAGACAACACGTCCATTCCCACTATACAGTCAAAATCCCACATCACTAGCCTGATCAGGTTGGCCAACAGCACACTCTCGCCAAACCTAAGAACACCATTCAACAAAATCTCCTGGGAGAATAGGCTCACGCCGACAGGAGTCGCAACAGATACAACATCACACAAGGTAGTGGTATGCAAACCATGCTCAACCACAAATGCATCAGAAATAAAAGAATGTCATGCTCCTGTATCAAACAACAATGCATCAGAAATAAAAGAATGTCATGCTCCTGTATCAAACAACACACGCACAGGAAAATCAAAAACAAAGCAAGTACCTTGGATAATCCCTCCGCCCGGCGTGCCTTCAGCTTGCTCCCTGGTCATGGCGTTCACTTGGGCAAGTTGAGGTCCAGAAAACTGAGACTGTCCAAACCGCGAAGGACCCGGTTGCTGAAACGGCCTAAACTAAGGATCCCCTAGCCTCTGCTGCTGAACAGGAAAAGCAGAACGACCTCTAGACGATCCACCTGGACCCTGCGGTGGAGCTACGGTATGCTGCGATCCAGACAAAGGACACACTCTAGCAAAGTGTCCGTACTGACCACAGACATTACAAGAACCCTGCACACCTACACACTGTGTTGTAAGGTGCTTTCCACCACACTGGCCACAATACTCAACCTTGGTACCACCGCTGCTGGAGCTACCAGAACCAGAAGAACTAGAACCAGACTTCTTCTTAAATTGCTTACCACGAGGCCTAAAACTCTGATGTCCAAACTGTTGGGCTACCTGTTGCTGCTGTTGGGGTGGCTGAGACGACTGCACAGACTGGGAAGGTTGCTCTCCTTGAACCAATAGACGACTACTCTGCGCCACCTGCGGCCTACCACGAGACCGACGGTTCCTCAAACCTTCCTCGATATCGATCGCACTGTCCACCGCCTCTGCATAGCTCTTCGGCGAGATAGACAAAACCAAGGAATACAACTCATCGTTCAACCCCTCAAGAAACCTAGTCCTCTTCGCTCTCTCCCGACCAGAAACATGTGGCACGTACGCAAGAAGGGAAGAAAACCTACGGGCATACTCTCTAGCAGACATATTGTCCTGCTCCAAATGATCGAACTCACTCTCACGAGCATTCACGTAGGACTCCGGGACATACTCCTGACGGAAAGCAACGCAAAAAATGTCCCACGTAATCCCTACTCCAGTCTCTTCCAAAGTCCTCGAAGCGCCTCTCCACCAACGCTCCGCACCCTTCCTCAACTGGAAAGTAGCAAGACTCAACTTGAGTTCATCATCGTACTGCACACGGTTAAACAAACCCGTGACATGCTGCAACCATGAATCTGCGTCAGCACTAGAGTCATCCCCATTGAAAACCTGAGGGTTCATACGCTGAAACCTCACCATGACGAGCTCCATGTCATTCACTCAGGCAGCCAACTCGTCAACCTCATCCTCGGCTTGCCTACCGCGACCACGAAGGGGAAAACTACGCTGATCACCTTCTGTCTGACCTTCCGAATCCTCCGAAATCTGCCCTCTACCTCTACCCCTATGTCTAGGCGGCATCTAAGAAACACTAAGAGGGTAAGGTCACAACAAAACAGATATAGCACAAAAAAATGCAGCATATAGATCACATAGTCAAGCATATGCAATAAAAAACACTGTGCCTAGACTCAAGTGTGATCAAAGAAATCGAGCTTATCCCAGCTTAAGGTCTGATACCAAAAATATCAGGCCTCGTGCACAACTCAGAGATAAACCACGCAAACAATAGCGGAAGCATACAAAAGTGGCTTAAAATTTTCGCTTTAGGTCTAACGGTTTACAACATTTAATTTAAAATACAATCATACTTAAAATATCCCATTTTACAAACACTCAGTACAAGTAATACATCATTTAAACAAATACAAATACCAGCTACAACAGATAGTGCACAACTCAGAGATAAACCACGCAAACAATAGCGGAAGCATACAAAAGTGGCTTAAAATTTTCGCTTTAGGTCTAACGGTTTACAACATTTAATTTAAAATACAATCATACTTAAAATATCCCATTTTACAAACACTCAGTACAAGAATACATCATTTAAACAAATACAAATACCAGCTACAACAGATAACACAATCCCACAAGCACAGAGCATCCCTCGGCTGATAGTACTAGTACATATCTGCTATACGCTAATTGGGACACTCTATCCACATCCTGAGGCACCTCCAGCTGGGTCAAAACCATGACCAGCAGAGAAACCTGGGAAATCTAAAACAACACACAGGCAACAAACACCAGCCCCAGAGGGACCTCGGGGTAAAACCCCAGTACGGAGAGCAGCATAGACAGCATAAGGAAAAGCAACAGATAATATGCAAATGATATGCAAGGGATCAAGGCTACAACCGAACAGCAAGATCTGATCAAAGAAAGACAGTCAGACAGTGGCCACATGGTATACTGAGCACATGGGATCTACCCAATCATCTCCAGTACACCGTACCAGATGCCAACAACAACTCCACCTGCTGTTGCTCACTCATGAGATGTGGGAGCTACCCACTCCGCTCATAGTAGCTAACAAACCCAGCAGGGAGATGAGGTACGGGAGTTACCCGCTCAGCCTCCGAGGTATACGGGAACTACCCGCTCGTCCTCGAACATAGCATCCTGGTACTCTCAAATCAACAGAACAGGCACAGCTAGCAAAGCAGAGATCGACAGCAATATGCGTGTATGCAAATGCAACAGCTGATATCATATCAAAGCACAAACAATAACAGCATAGAGCATACACAGCAAGGCACATAATCCATGCTCAATCCTAAGCTATAAACAAGCTCACATCCGTACCTCAAATCGTTGGGCAACAATTACTACAAGAAGATAGCCACAATGACGTCCCAAGCACACTGATCCACCACCTGCTCAACGGCAACATATCAAAACCTCAGGGACCGAAGCACAGAAAAAAGAAGCTGGGAGTTACTGACTCCACCAGCGCTATCCTACCCCATCTACTCAACAGAAAGCTCTAAACAAGCTTAATGGTAGGATCTATACTTACCCCAAAAAGCTAGGAGAAAAATCCGACGCTTATGCTAAAGACTACACAAGGGAGATGTCTTCGCACACCTCACCAGCTTCAAGCAAACGTTCGAAAGCAATATCCAAACGAAGCGTCTCAGCAAGAGGATGTTGGTGATCCGGATCCGCCCCCCGGCGAGGCAGCGGAAGAACATAGAATAAACAGCCGGGAGACGATCAATACAAAAAACCAATTAACAATTAATGTCATACATAGGGGGTTCAAAACCACTACCTTGCTGGCACTTGTGCCTGGCTCCAACCGTAGTTACAATAATGCCGGTTCTTCTCGGTAGATTGCGGTAGATATCGTCAATCCGGTCCACGACCAGAAACGAGACTCCTTCGTCAGCCTGCACTAGAAGGACTGACGAGATCAGCACGAACGGATTCTCCTCGTCGAATTGGCCGAAAACGAATTTCCGGCGACGACGGGCGGCGGCGGCGGCTTGTGGGAGAGAGGAGGGGCGGCTAGCACTAGGTATAGGGTTTTTAGAGTTGTGTCATGTGTGTTTAAGTCTAGGTTTAAGCTTAATTAAATAAGCTTAAGTGTTGGACTTGGACCGGCCCAACGGGCCCGGGTCCAATGATGAACATTCAGTTCATCTCCACCACCGAGACTTCATCGTAAATCCGATCGCCGATCAGATCGGATCGATCGATTCAGTTTCCAAAACTGAATGTTATGATCTGAAAAACCATTTTTCAGAACCCCAGTGCAAAATGACCGTTTTGCCGCTCAACAGCGGGAAACCCCAGTTTGACCCCTGTTGACTTTTAGGAAGTCGCACTTCCCGAAATCCTCTTCTCGTGCTCAACACATTGAGCTGAGTATCCGTGCGGGAATCTCGAATCTAGTACTTGTGTGACCCTCAATGGTTCAGGGATACAGCTAGCCGTGGGCCCACAACCATTGTGGGTCCGGAATCACAATTCCGGACCTGCCCAACGGATCATGGTAAAGCGTCTAGCAACATCGCCACATGATCCCCTAGGTATCACTGATAGTGCCTGTAAGAACCAGTTGGTCGTGGTTAGCGTATAGTACGGTCCTTTCAATCCATATATCCCGATCAGATCAACGACCATTGGTAAATCGAGTCCGATAGCTATGCATACATCTTGGAGATCAAATAGTGACATCGCGAGTGTAACTAGGTAAAAACATTTACCTAAAACACTTCTAGTACTCTGGACAGGGATTTAAACATTATTATCTCCTCAGATAGCATAGGATATCCACGCATGTCTGCGAGCGGTGAATCCTCGACAACGATGCATCGACTCCTACATGCATCGGGGTCTCACCCAATCCCGACGCCTTATGACCCCAAGTGAGTCGGTAACGGGTCAAAGTGAGACGCCTATCATGTAGAGTCTCAATGACGTTTCGAGTCGTGAGAACTAATCAGTACAACCAAGACCTCGGACTTATCCACTCGACAAATGGTAACCACTTGGAAAGTCCGAAGGAGGGTAGTTCGATAGATCACCGGGTCACTATCTATCTGCATGCTCAGAACATCACAATGTTCCCTACCAATGAAACATGGTACTTCGCATCGCAGATACTAGTCTCGAACTCGGGCGGCCTTATCCTCATTTTGACGGCCCAATTGACAAGGAACATGTTCAGAATACACAGCGACTATTAGATGTGTTCCATGATAGTCGTCATACCCACTATCACATCTAACATACGCTTTAGTGCATTCTAGGACTTTACTCAACGCAATTGTAAATCATTACACACATAATGAAAGTAAAGAACGCCATATAAAAGAATGCGAATATCATATATAAAGACTGTTTCATACAAGAGTCTATAAACCCACACGCCACAAGTTGGCTAGTTGGGCATCTACTCTAACAATCTCCCACTTGCCCTAAAGCCAACTACTTATCAGACGCAGTCCCATTGTTTCGCGATGTTATTCAAACAAGGGTCCTGGCAAGGTCTTCGTAAGTGGATCAGCAACTTTTTCCACAGAGGCGACTATCTCAACTGCTATGTCACCTCTAGCCACAATATCCCGGATTATGTGGTATTTCTTCAGTATGTGTTTGGATCTTTGGTGAGACCTAGGCTCCTTTGCTTGCGCAACGGCACCCTTGTTGTCACAGTACACCGGGACTGGACCAACTCCATTAGGAATGACGCCCAACTCTTGGACGAAATTCCTTATCCAAACGGCCTCCTTAGCAGCAGCTGATGCTGCAATGTACTCAGCCTCAGTGGTTGAATCCGTGATGGTGTCATTCTTGGAACTCTTCCAAGAGACAGAAGCACAATTTTGCATGAATACACATCCAGAGGTTGACTTCGAATCATCCACGTCACACTGGAAGCTAGAGTCAGTGTAGCCTTCCAGTTTCAGTTCACCACCCCCATAGACCATGAACATATTCTTAGTCCTTCGCAAGTACTTAAGAATATCCTTCACGGCCTTCCAATGCAATTGGCCGAGGTTGGCCTGGTAGCGGCTCGTGACACTCAGAGCATATGCGACATCCGATCTAGTCGAGATCATGCCATACATAATACTACCTATAGCCGAGGCATATGGTACACGTGCCATACTCTCTATCTCCTCATCAGTCTTTGGACACATAGACTTAGATAGAGTGATCCCGTGGCACATAGGTAGGTGTCCTCTCTTGGACTCTTCCATAGAGAACCTCTTAAGTATGGTATCGATGTAGGTAGCTTGGGTGAGTCCGAGCATCCGTTTAGATCTATCCCGATAGATCTGTATTCCAAGAATATAAGATACTTCACCCATTTCCTTCATCGAAAATCTGCTAGACAACCATACCTTAGTTGACTGCAACATTCCTACATCATTCCCAATGAGTAAAATGTCATCAACATAAAGTAC
>KQ996097.1:215632-238727 GCA_001598015.1 Dorcoceras hygrometricum
AGCTCGTGTGGAAGTGCGATATCAAGGCCCGACAGCTTTTCAATGAGCCCAATCATGTGAAACCCATGCTCGCGGACCGAAGTCCCATCGCGCATGCGACTCGTCATAAGCTCCTTGACAGCCGTGAACCTCTCATGTCGAGAGTTCTCCCCGTACAGCTCTTTGAGATGATGAAGTATGTCAGCAGCATACTTCGTCTTCTCAAAGCGTCGTTGCATTTCATTGGACATCGATGCCATCACATAGCACCGAGCTTTAACCTCGTCGTCACGCCATTGGTTAAGCGTAATCAGCTCTTCAGGGCTGATATCGGTAGGGGTTTCCTCCGGAGGACACTTCTCTATCGTATAGAGAAGCTTTTCCGAATCCAATACAAGATTGAGGTTCCGGAGCCAGTCTTGGTAGTTCAGACCGGTGAACCTGTTGCTATCCAGTATAGCAGCGAGTGGGTTTTTCATCAAAACCATTTTTATAGCAGTTATACTGAAAAGAAAACAGACATGCATTACTGACTATATAAAAATAAACGCTAAGACATAAAACATGGTCATTTAGTTTTATGAATTACCCTCCCACTATTTTAACGATTTCACCACCCTCTAATGAAATCGAGAAAACAGGTTTCTTCAGTGGGTATACGGAGCCCAATCAAGCGATCATGGACCCGAATAATATCAGCCATCCATGACCCCTAAAAGGTAGTTTCCGATTGCAACCGGTGCAACCTCCATGTATTCACCTCACGTCCAGTAATGGCCCAATAATATGACGCCGTTTACTATCACGTGTCAAGATTGACCCATCAATGTTGAGTCGTGAAGGACGGTCCCCTTAACGTCCCCAATAATATGAGCCAACGTTAAAGGGAGTTCCAACCGACTCACAACAGTTGTCAATGGCATGGACAGCTTTCCGGCATACATGACCCCCTTAATAATATGAGCCGGGCCATGTATACGGGTAGCATTGACGTACACCCATTGTTGATGGAAGGTAGGGTTAATTTAAACAATTTTAAATACCCTTCAGTTTATCGAATAAATATTTTATCTTGATATAAGTTTTAAATCAAATTTAAAACGAGGGATTTTATTTTTGAAAAAATTTGGTCTCATGCATATTTAAATCTAATTTTAAAACATGCAACATGCGGATTCAATCTATATATCAACATATATAAAGTAACATTGGGATGATCGATCGCGAGAGCTATGCGGTCCGTGGTTGCCAGCCACGGACCTGAGTCCAATCCTAGGGGTAATGCAATATGCAATGCAATCCTATTACAAAGCTTTCCGGTTTTACAAATCTTCGGTCTTCAATATCTTGATCGTCATTGTCCACCGTCTTCGGATGTCCTCCCACTAAATCTAGTAATTTACATTTAAATTAACTATGACAAATAAGGGATACATTTATCAAGGTGTGGGAACGAGCCCCAAACAGGCCCACTTTAAATGATAATCAAATATATAAAAACGAAATCACATAAAACCTATTGCATACACCTAACACATTGGGCACGGCTCTCGATCACCCCAATCATGCAATTAATCTAATTAACATGCATAATTTTAAATAATCTAATTATTTATCGTAAAATCATATTCTAATTACGAAATCGTATTTTATAATAAAATCGCATTTTGCCGATAAAACAAATTTTAATCAACAAAATCATATTTTATTACAAAATCATATTTCATAATTAAAATCACATTTTACTAATTTTAATTGTATCATATTGGGCTTAAAACAATTCTAGGTCCAAAAACTTAAAATTTCAAAATCGACCAAAATCGGGCCCGATATCGCATACCGGCACGAAAACTTCACGGGCTGCCCGGGACAGGCCCGAACCAAACCCTAGAAGAAATTAGACCAGCCGTCACGACATTCCAGCCGACTCACAACAGTTGTCAATGGCGTGGACAGCTTTCCGGCATACATGACCCTCTCAATAATATGAGCCGGGCCATGTATACGGGTAGCATCGACGTACACCCATTGTTGATGGAAGGTAGGGTTAATTTAAACAATTTTAAATACCCTTTAGTTTATCGAATAAACATTTTATCTTGATATAAGTTTTAAATCAAATTTAAAACGAGGGATTTTATTTTTGAAAAATTTTGGTCTCATGCATATTTAAATCTAATTTAAAACGTGCAACATGCGGATTCAATTAATCTATATATCAAATATATAAACATTGGGATGATCGATCGCGAGAGCTATGCGGTCCGTGGTTGCCAGCCACGGACCTGGGTCCAATCCTAGGGGTAATGCAATATGCAATGCAATCCTATTACAAAGCTTTCCGGTTATACAGATCTTCGGTCTTCAATATCTTGATCGTCATCGTCCACCGTCTTCGGATGTCCTCCCACTAAATCTAGTAATTTACATTTAAATTTACTATGGCAAATAAGGGATACATTTATCAATGGGTGGGAACGGGCCACAAACAGGCCCACTTTAAATGATAATCAAAATATATTAAAAACCGAAATCATACAAAACCTATTGCATACACCTAACACATTGGGCGCGGCTCTCGATCACCCCAATCATGCAATTAATCTAATTAACATGCATAATTTAAATAATCTAATTATTTATCGTAAAATCATATTCTAATTACGAAATCGCATTTTATAATAAAATCGTATTTTGCCGATAAAACAAATTTTAATCAACAAAATCATATTTCATTACAAAATCATATTCCATAATTAAAATCACATTTTACTAATTTTAATTGTATCAATATTGGGCTTAAAACAATTCTAGGCCCAAAAACTTAAAATTTCAAAATCGACCAAAACGGGCTTGATATCGCATATCGGCCCGAAAACTTCACGGGCTGCCCGGGACAGGCCCGATCCAAACCCTAGAAGAAATCAGACCAGCCGTCACGACATCTCCGGAGACTCACCGGAGCGGCGGCCGGCCGGCGGCGCCGCCACCACAAGAAAAACTCGCGGCGGCGGCCGCGCAACATCACGTCGCGCCCGCGTGCTTCGAGCGGCGTGCATCGCCTCGACCAGCGTCGCACTTCATGCGCAACATATTGCGCACTCCATCGGCGATCGTGCGCCAAGCGACGCGGCGCTCTTGCGCACTCCAGCGGCCAGCCATGCGGCAGCGTCCGGCCAACAAGCGCGCGATCTTGCGCGGTAGATTTCCCAACCGGTCGGCCAGCATGATGCGACGTTCGTGCGGGACAGCAGCGCTAATGGAGCGGTGATTAGGTGCGACCATGCGCCCTCGCGCGCGCCTCATCGAGCAGCCATCGACCGCAAGTATCGCGCGGCCTTGCGCGCCGTCGCGTACTCATGTTGGCGCCTCCGCATGCGGCGATGGCGCGGCCGTGATTTCGATCGAATTTTGATCTGAAATTAAGAAGTTAGATACAATTCAGGCAATACGTATTGATCAGATCCGAAAAACCTGGCTCTGATACCACTGTTGGGGATCCGGATCCGCCCCCCGGCTATGCAGCGGAAGAACAGAAAATAAACGGCCGGAAGACGATCAATACAAGTAATAACAAAACAATTGTCATTCATAGGGTGTTCAAAACACTACCTTGCTGGCACTTGTGCCTGGCTCCAACCGTAGTTACAATAACGTCGGCTCTTCACGGTAGATTGCGGTAGATATCGCCAATCCGGTCCGTGACCAGAATCGATCTCCCTCCAATCAGCCTGCACTAGAAAGCTGAAGGATTTTATCGCCAATGGATTCTCCTCGAAAAACTAGGCCGGGAACAATTTTCCGGCGAAGCGGCGGCGGCGGGCGGCGCACGGCGATGGCGGCGTGAGGAAGAAGAAGAGAGGGGGCGGCGCTCAAGTCTCTAGGTTTAGGTTTAGGCTTAATTAAATAAGCTTAAGTGTTGGACTTGGACCGGCCCAACGGGCCCGGGTCCAACGATGAACATTCAGTTCATCTCCACCACCGAGACTTCATCGTAACTCCGATCACCGATCAGATCGGACCGATCGATTCAGTTTCCAAAACTGAATATTATGATCTGAAAAACCATTTTTCAGAACCCCAGTGCAAAATGACCGTTTTGCCCCTCAACAGCGGGAAACCCCGGTTTGACCCCTGTTGACTTTTAGGAAGTCGCACTTCCCAAAATCCTCTTCTCGTGCTCAACACATTGAGCTGAGTATCCGTGCGGGAATCTCGAATCTAGTACTTGTGTGACCCTCAATGGTTCAGGGATACAGCTAGCCGTGGGCCCACAACCATTGTGGCTCCGGAATCACAATTCCGGACCTGCCCAACGGATCATGGTAAAGCGTCTAGCAACATCGCCCCATGATCCCCTAGGTATCACTGATAGTGCCTGTAAGAACCAGTTGGTCGTGGTTAGCGTACAGTACGGTCCTTTCAATCCATATATCCCGATCAGATCAACGACCATTGGTAAATAGAGAGTCGCTATAGATCCGATAGCTCTGCATACATCTTGGAGATCGAATAGTGACATCGCGAGTGTAACTAGGTAAACACATTTACCTAAAACACTTCTAGTACTCTGTCCAGAGATTTATACACTATTATCTCCTCAGATAGCATAGGATATCCACGCATGTCTGCGAGCGGTGAATCCTCGACAACGATGCATCGACTCCTACATGCATCGGGGTCTCACCCAATCCCGACGCCTTATGACCCCAAGTGAGTCGGCAAACGGGTCAAAGTGAGACGCCTATCATGTAGAGTCTCAATGACGTTTCGAATCGTGAGGACTAATCAGTACAACCAAGACCTCGGACTTATCCACTCGACAAATGGTAACCACTTGGAAAGTCCGAACGAGGGTAGTTCGATAGATCACCAGGTCACTATCTATCTGCATGCTCAGAACATCACAATGTTCCCTACCAATGAAACATGGTACTTCGCATCGCAGATACTAGTCTCGAACTCGGGCGGCCTTATCCTCATTTTGACGGCCCAATTGACTAAGAACATGTTCAGAATACACAACGACTATTAGATGTGTTCCATGATAGTCGTCATACCCACTATCACATCTAACATACGCTTTAGTGCATTCTAGGTCTTTACTCAACGCAATTGTAAATCATTACACACATAATGAAAGTAAAGAACGCCATATAAAAGAATGTGAATATCATATATAAAGACTGTTTCATACAAGAGTCTATAAACCCACACGCCACAAGTTGGCTAGTTGGGCATCTACTCTAACAGAGGAGTCCAACGCTACCACTCTCACTCTCGTCGGAGCTGTCTACCAAGAGCAATCGAAGAAGATAAGGTTCGGTGAACAGTAGCTAGGGTATCGCGACAGAGATCAACAATCGGGAAATATTCTAAATGTCGAGAAACAATAATAGAGAACAAGGCCAAGCTCTCTATTAATTCTCACTGCTGACAGAAACTGGGAACAGCTCTACCGACAACTTAAACTATCAATTGATATTCCCTCTCGCAAACAGATCTTGCAACAAATCTCGCTCTAAGCCAAAACAGATCTCTACTAACTCAAACGACGCCACAGGGAACTATTGTCGCAACTGGATACGTCACCCGCTACTCACTTCTGAACAACAAACCAACATCTGTTGACAACGCAAAAACAGATCTCTCACACAGCTGACGCTAACGCAACTCACAGCTGAGTCTTCTTTGCCAATCCAAAACGCTGTCGTTCCAACTAATCCAAACGACGACGTACAAACACCCGCTACTGACAGAAAGCTAGGCAACATCTGAAAACTAGCGACAACTGATCTCGCTACGACTGCTGAAAACAACCACTCAGCGATAGCTGCTTACGTCACCACTTGTGAACACTGGCATTCAGCGATGACCCAGCACTCGCTACTGAACAGATTCCACAAAAGAACTCAACTAAACGAAGCTGTTCTAAAGACAAACAGAACCCGATAGCTTCTCTAAGCACAACAACTCAAATATGATCTCGATAAAACCCGATTAATTAACTCAATTAATCTCGTCAACTTTCGGGTCTCACACGAACCCACCCGACCCACCCGAATTGACACCCCTAGTTGCTCAAGGATATCAGTGGGAAGAAGGAATAAACTTTGATAAAACATTTGCACATATAGCCAGATTAGAAGCAATACGCATCATTTTTGCATATGCATATTTTTGAGAAAAGTCAAAGTTTATCAGATGGATGTTAAAAGTGCATTCTTAAACGGCATCCTAAACGAGGAAGTGTATGTTGCACAACCTCCTGGCTTCTTAGATCATACCAAACCAGATTACGTGTATAAATTGGATAAAGATCGGTCTGAAACAAGCACCAAGAGCTTGGTATGATACTTTGTCCAAATTCCTAATTGAGAATGATTTCACTCTTGGATCAATAGATAAGAATTTTTTTAAGTTTTTTAAAGACAATCACGTCTTATTTGTTCAAATCTATGTTGATGATATAATATTCGGTTCAACTAATCCTAAACTGTGTGAAAAGTTTTCAAAGCTGATGCAGGATAAGTTCGAAATGAGCATGATGGGATAGCTTACATTTTTTCTAGGACTACAAGTCAGACAGCTTGAGGATGGTATCTTCATAAATCAAGCCAAATATACAAAGAAGCTACTAAAGAAGTTCGGTATGGACAAATATTCTCCAGCTGCTACCCCAATGAGTGCTTCAAGCTAGATGAAGACGAAGCTGGTATCGCCGTTGAGGTAACATTGCATAATAGGCTCCCTTCTCTACCTTACTGCTAGCAGACAGACATCATATTTGTTGTCTGTATGTGTTCTAGATTTCAAGTAGAGCCAAAAAAAATCTCATATATTACAGTTAAAAGGATTCTAAAATATCTTAAAGGATCCTAACATGGGTCTTTGGTATCCCAAAGACTCCAGCTTCCAATTGATCGGGTATAGTGATGCATATTACGCAAGATGTAGAACTGACAGGCGTAGCACAAGTGGAACATGCCAATTTCTAAGAGATCATCTGATCTCATGGTTCATTAGAAGCAAACTTCAATTGCCACATCCACGGTTGAAGCAAAATATTTAGCAGCCGGAAACTCCTGTGCTCAGATTCTCTGGATTCAACATCAGCTTAGGGAATTTGGCATTGATGCCTCTGAAGCACCAATCTTCTGTGACAACACAAGTGCTATAGCCATTACACAAAACTCTGTCTGCATTCACGGACCAAGAATATTGAGATTAGGCACCAGTTAATCAGAGATCATGTGCTTAAGAAGGACTTCAGGTTGGAATATATGTCAACGGAACAGCAAGCTGCTGATATATTCACCATGCCATTACCTGATGCTAAGTTTTCTTATTTTTGAAACATTCTTGGTCTCTTAGAACTGTCCTAATCTGTTCTATGCAGGTGATCCGGAGATTATAAGCTTAGGGGGAACCTTCGGCTTAGGAACCTTCAGCTTAGGGACCTTCAGCTTAGGGGGAACTGTCAGCTTACGGGACATCCTCAGTTTAGAGGGAACTTTCAGATCAGATATAATAAGCCATAAGTCACTGAATGTGCATGAATTGTATCATTCAGATTGCACACATATACAACGGATGCTTATCCCGAGCTGATCTGATTTACCTCTACTGAAATAGCAAACATATTGGTTGTGTTTTCTTTCCATAATTGGCAGATTTTAAAATCCAATATTTTCTGCACAAATCTATTATTTTTGTGATCGTATCTACTAGTTTTTAACAATTTTATCTTTCAAATCCAAACCCGTCAATAGCTGCATGACACGTGTGTTGTTGTGTGTTTCCAGGAATCAACCAACATTTCTTTCATCGTTTCAAATTCTCCTCGTTATACGCTATCTCTCTAACCCTTCGAATTCTTTGCAAGTCTCTCGCGTTTTATATTCTTGTTGCAGATATTATATCTAGTACAGCTTATCGGAAAGATACAGATTTTTGGGGACTAGAGAGATCAGAACCAACCATGGACAAACAATTGAAGGATATGAGCTACAGAAATTCTGACGTTGCTCTCCCAGTAGCTAAGCGTAGAAGGACAACTGATGAAAGAGGAGCGGTGAATCAGTGTACGGATCTGATTGTTCACCCCTCAGTCCAGATTTCGGTGGATATTTTGGATACTTTCTTCAAAGATTTTCAGCATGGCCAGTGTGAGGATTGAGAAGTTAGATTTGTGATTAATTGAGGGGAATTGGGATTAATCACGTGTGTTTTGAGGAATTTGAGAAAGGATTGAAGTTTCTGCTGAATTCGAAAGCTGTATCGTTAGTTTAAGAATGAGAAATATCGATTTTTGGTGAAGTCAACGCTGGTCAAAGTTACTGTAGCTCCTGCTGGTGGATTTGGAATCAGCAGATATGGTGACTTCAGCGTGAAGCGTGAAGATCTGCTGGTTTTGGTGCGAATTGTGGTTGCTGCTGATCAGCAGGCGCGCTTGTGCGAGAGCGTTGAAATGGCGTCGTTTGAGTTAGTAGATGCGTCGTCGTTTTGTGTGATTCTCGCGACCAGCAGATGGATTGTTTTGGAGATAGAGCTGTGGTCAGCAGATGGTTATTTTGCTCGTGCGAGAGCTGTTGTCTGCTGGTATTGTGCTACGGCGTCGTTTAGATAAGTTGGAACGGTGTCGTTTTGAGGTGCTTTCACGCGAATACTTTTGTTCGCTTCTGCTGATTTTATGGAAGAGAAAGAGTTAGTATCTGCTGATCGTTACCTGCTGGTTTTGTCGACTGCTTAGATAATCAGCAGATGTTGGTTTGGAGAGATTATAAGTAGAAGTGTCGTTCGACACTTAGAATATTTTGAACCAGCCAAATTTTATCTCTTCTTCTCCAAACCTCGTCGAACTACTGTTCACCGAGACTTTCTTCCCTAGATTTCCATCGCATCCAGCCTTCGTTGTTGGAGATCTTTGTGGCGCTGAGTCCCCCCTGTTTAGCTCTTTCGTTTGCTACCCATTTGAGAAGTTGGATTTCGCTGGAGGTGGAAACGCGTAGCTGCTGGACTTCGAAGCTTTTGAGGAAAGTCTCTGCGTGCGTTCTTCTGCTAGCTTGAGCTTTTGGGTGAGCAATTCTTGTGGTTTGAGCTCAGTTTTTAGTAGTCTGCGTAGAAGTGTAGAATTTGGAATAGCTTCTGGCAGTAGGTTTAGCATGATTATGATTAAGAATTGAGCTAAGATTTTAGCCGTGTTTTAACAGATTTCAGCTTCCAGGAAGTGTCCTGCTGCTTGGTTTGAAACAGGAGGAATCTGTTAGGTAAATTGAAGAGGAAAAGGTACGAATTGAGCAGCTCTTAGCGGTTGAGCGTGAGCATGGCTGTTCTTCGATGTTGAGAATTGCTGCTATGTGATTTACGTGGAACAGTTTGATGAATTGATTGAGCTGTTTATTCTGTTTGCACGTATTATGAATTGTATGCATTATGCATTGATTTAGAATGGCATTCATGCATACATATTGAGCCTGAATTGACAGATTTGATTTGATAACCTGATTGGGTGCCACGTTGCGACTGGCCGACTGTTAAGTCGTGCCGGAAAAGTCCAACACTATCGTCGGAGTGGTGACTACCGGATTCGAGTGTCTACCACCGAGCTGTGATGGGCTGACGGGCCCCGATGATCACGGACCGATGATTTCCACCGGCTGATTGGCTGAGAGTGGTATAGAGGCTTGATTTGAGTTGCCAGTTGATGGACTGGTCTAGCTATCCGATTTCTTGATAGCCCTCATGCATTCATAGTATCGATTTATAGCATGATGCATGTTTACCTGCTTTGATAGCTCTTCGTACTGAGGATTGACCTCGTATTTGTTTCCTGCTTTGTCTTGTTGGGTCTGCGTGCCCAGTTGCAGGAGCTTTAGGTAACCAAGCTGGGCAGAGTGGAAGTTCAGCTGGTCGATCCCCTCATCCTTGAGTCCCAGTTTATTTATGTTATGTATTGAATCGGGGGATGCCCCGTGTTGTATTTGTATTTGGGGATCGGTTTGTCGAATTGAGTTATGTGGTTGCTTGTTGTAGGAGTTTGAGTTAACTTATATTTTGAGTATTGAATATTTTGACTGTATGATTTGAAGTTCAGGCCTATGTTATTTCGAAAAATTTTTAAGCCCTGATTTTTAAGCTTCCGTGATTATGCGCTTATTATGTGTTAATTGTTAGTAATTAGCACGGGGCCTGACATTTTTGGTATCAGAGCTTAAACTGGGATAAGCTCGATTTCTTTTTATCACACTCGAGTCTAGGCACAGAGTTTTGATTTGATTTGGGTCTGCGTGCCCATTTGCAGGAGCTTTAGGTAACCAAGCTGGGCAGAGTGGAAGTTCAGCTGGTCGATCCCCTCATCCTTGAGTCCCAGTTTATTTATGTTATGTATTGAACCGGGGGATGCCCCGTGTTGTATTTGTATTTGGGGATCGGTTTGTCGAATTGAGTTATGTGGTTGCTTGTTGTATGAGTTTGAGTTAACTTATATTTTGAGTATTGAATATTTTGACTGTATGATTTGAAGTTCAGGCCTATGTTATTTCGAAAATTTTTAAGCCCTGATTTTTAAGCTTCCGTGATTATGCGCTTATTATGTGTTAATTGTTAGTAATTAGCACGGGGCCTGACAGCCAGCGTGTTGACTGGTGTTGTGGATTTTTTGAGGATGACTCTGGCCAAAACCAGACAGTTGCTGAGCTCAGAGACTTGGTTCACAATCTCAGTCTCGAGCAACTGAAATCTAAATAGCTGTTCAATTCCTTCAAATCTTCATTCAATCAGCGTATGGTGTCTCTCAAACTCACTATTTCAGAGGCACAAAAGTCACAAGATTTTTTCATAATCGCACAGCGAAGATAGTACCGGCAACTAATAAAGGACCGTGACACAGACCAAGCTGACCTCTCCTCGAAACTTACATCAACAAGGCTGTCGCAACTAGACGCAGTACGGAATTCTTCGTTCGACGTCAATTCGAGCCTTGCCTCCCTCAGCTCTCAGCTTGCAGAAGTTGTCGCACATCTTAAGAGAGTTGGTGATGTCAAAAAGGGGTAAGGTGGTAGAAGCAGCAGCAGAAAAAGTGCAAGTAGCAGTGGAGGGAAGCGCAGATGGTTCTGAGTTGTTTTTTTTTTTTTGAGGAATCTATTTCGAAAAAAAATATCGGTTCTTGTACTTAGCAATTTTTGTTGATTAATAGAATAGAATTTTTGCTGCTAGGTTTTGTCATCACCAAAAAGGGGGAAATTGTTCGAAATAAAATTTTGGTGATAACAAAGACAAGAAACCGAATAGACAACAACCGTAAGATGCAGAGCTGGACAGAACAGCTTAAGA
Organism: Dorcoceras hygrometricum; assembly: GCA_001598015.1. NCBI lineage: Eukaryota > Viridiplantae > Streptophyta > Magnoliopsida > Lamiales > Gesneriaceae > Dorcoceras > Dorcoceras hygrometricum. The sequence continues at coordinate 226,946 of KQ996097.1, forward strand.
CATAACAAACCAGCTCAAAACGTGTTGATCACCTAAGAGGCAGATCAGATCAGAATGATGTATATCAGCTCAGAGTATGTCAAACAGTTTACAAAGATGCAGATCAGCTTAGAACAAATCGAACAGATCTGAGAAGTCATTTTCAGCTTATAGCATGGAGATCAACTTAGAGAGTCTCGATTCAGTTCAGAACAAGCAGGACAGCTTAGAGCTTCAATTCTCAGTTCAGGGTAAGCTAAACAGATTAGAATGTTTTAGAACAGTTCATAGTGGAGCTTCAAAATTAGAACAGTGATTTATTTCAGGAATCAGCTTAGAGAAGATTCAGAATGGAGCTTCGTATATAGAATAGCTTATAGCAGTTTACAGGTATGTACAGCTTAGACAGTACAGTAAAATAGCTTACAGCTTAAACAAGCTAGAAAATAGCTTAGAGCGATAACAACACAGAGATCAGTTCAGAGCTCAAGGACAGATTTCAGTTTAGAGCTTACATGAATTCATATCAGAACTAAAGAGTAGATTACAAGTTTCACGTAACAGCTCAGAGCTTACATTCAGATCACGTCTACAGAGAACAGATTAGAACGTACAGTTATCGATATTGACGTGATTCTATCAGATCAAATTAAATCAATCGGATGCTCAACTACTGGAAAAATTTACCGGATGCTAGTTTGAACTTAACGGTACCTTTCCTATGATTTTGGTAGAAGAATGGCAAGCTTATCAAAAATGGAAAGAATATAAACTAGCCGGTACAGCATATTTTGCCGAGTGATAGAGATGTAAATCTCTATATATACAGAACGATGAACAGAAAAGATATATACGTGTGGTAGACGAATCTTTACAGAAAAAAGAGAGACAATAATTGATTACTAACGTTTGATACACAGAATTCTGCACACACCAAAGCTACATACCGTTACGCTGAAGAATTCACGTCACTCAAATCTCACTGTTCATCATCATCTTCGTTACAACCTACACTCACAAGCCTTAAATTTATTCAGTTTGTGTTGTAACCACTCTGTGGTATTGTGTATTGATTGTAAATAAAAAACAGAGTGCCTAGAAGCGTGAAAGCTTAAACATCTTAGAAGTTGTCGTTGTATTTGCAGAACAAATTACGCATCTGTTTCTGTCGTGGTGTTGCTAGGAGTTCTTTCAGCTTGCGAGCTGTCGGATCGGGTTGCAACACGAGCTGTTGTAATCAAATATTCTAGTGAAATCCTTCCTGTTCAAGGAAGAAGGGGAGACGTAGGAGTTTGAGCTCCAAATTTTCATAAACAAATCTATTGTCCTTTTTAATTTACAACTTTTATTTATTGCTTTACAGCTTTCGTGTTTATATAATTGTTCACTGTTCAATCGGGTTCATTCCACACATTTTATTGTTACCCATGAGAATAGCAGCATACTGAGATCCTCCGAAGCTGGTAACTCAGCTTAGAGGTAGCCGAAAGTTTTAAAATCTATTTGAAAGGAGTTTTTCGGAAAATTTGTGAAGGAGTTCATTCAACCCCCCAACCATATCATGGCGTCTCCCCTCAACATATATATAGCACACCGAGGTCTCTCTTGGTTAGATAAGTGTAAATAGTCGAATATGACATCCAGAGATTTGATCCAGCTTTCTGATACTAGTGGATCAGTTGTACCAGAAAACTCTTGGGGACGTTGTCTTCTAAACTGTTCCTGAGGATCCTCACAACTAACTAGTCATCCAGTTATTGACCATTCCCTGGGCCAGGTTCATCAACCAGACATTCCAGCAGCTGGGCCATGCTGGCTAAAACACGATTATTTCTGCCTGCTACACCATCTTCTTCTATTATATCTCTTCTTCCTCTGCCTCTTCTGACATTTATCTTTATTCGTAGCCCAAATCAACCACAAGACTATTATGAAAGAATACTATATGATAGAACATGAAAATAAAACTCACAGGATAACAACAACGACTGACAAGAACTGTCTCAGACTGGAAGAAGTGTTTATCTCAAGGACCATACTCTGATACCAATTGTAAAACCCCGATCCAAAAATTTTAAATAAATAAATGAACTAGGAAGGTGCAAATTGAAAGATGATAACTTGTTCTAGGCTAATTTGCAACTTCATTAGAATTTCATATCGCATAACATATGAGAGCAGACTGTATATCTTATCAAAGTAATACTTAACTGTGGAACTTTATATATAATCAAAGATATGAATTCACTCAGATTACATTGAATAATGAAGAAGTAATATGAAATGTTCAAAAGTTGTATCTTAACTTCTATAATATCCACGATAAACACCCCCGATCTGATCCAGCTTGCACCATCCAGCTCCGTTTAATTCTCATCACTTGCACTCAAGAAAACTAGTGAGCCTAGAGGCTCAACAAGAAAATCTAGAATAACAAAGGCAGGCAATACAAGTGTCACAATAACTTTAACTATATCTGAAAGCTCGTAAGCTGATAGAACATAAAAGCTGAAAAAAATGGATACTGTAATCAGATAAACTGAATATTGCAAAAGCATAATCTGCACATACTTGAAACACACTTAAAACATTTACTTAAAAGGAAGTAACATAAACTTTTCTTTAAGCTGTGATTGTGAAAAACCCTGTGCTCTGTTCTTATTTTCAATTGAATTATGGCTCAGAAAATTTATATAGGTCAAGGTCATTTGATCAAACTATCATATGAAATCAGGAACTGGGGAATAAATATCAACTATGATGTGAAGGGGTAAATAGTTCATCAACCATAAAGCTCTGTCCCTTCCAATGTGAAGGGGCACACTGGTTTATCAGCCAACATCCTCACCCTTCCTATGTTGATCGTCTGTTATCTTTGCCATAAATCACTTAAACTTTGACACTTTACTTATTTTAAATCATTCTGTAAAAAATTTTTTGAACTGCTTTTCTTTGTTCCGTAGCAGACCGCTTAAACATATATGGTTTGCTGTTTTAAAACTCTTTTGATGTTTGGAACCTATTGGGAGTTCATCGGAGTTCACTTGAAGAAGAAAACTGGAATCAGCTCGGTCTATTGAAACAAAAAATGAACAGCAGAGCTCTAAGCTGATGAACAACTCTTGCAATGGGTAAAACCGTGAACAAATTGGAGCTATACCTTCGAATCAAAGCTAAATAAACAAAGAATTAAACTTGAAGTTACTGTATCAGTACAGAGTGGACCTAAGCTGGATCATCTCGGAGTAAAGCAGCATGCGAGCGTACTGGTTCAGAATAGAAGATCAGCTCTGGGCTGCTTGGTCAAATAAAGCCAACTCAGATCGGACAATCAGATTGCGAGTAGACTGGACAATGAAATCAGATCACAAGCGAGCTGGACAATGAAATCGGATCACAACCGATTTGGACAATGAAATCAGATAGCAAGCGAGCTAGGAAATGAAATCAGATCGTAAGCGGACTGGACAATTAGATCGCGACTTAAAAATCAGCTCGGGACAAACAAACAGATCGCGAACTTAGCTCAATAATAACTAATAGCTTGGAATATTTCCTTAGTCTGAATTAATCGAAAATATCTAAGGAAACATCACAGAAATAAGACACGTAAGCTGCTTGCTGAACATCCCAGAATTTTCAGGAAGAAATAAGAAACTTCCTCAGGCATCGTAAAACATTTTTTAACAACTTTTTCTTAATCAAAACTTCAGCAAACCAATACTTTCTCAAGAAATCATCTTTGTGTTTGAAAAACTTCGAAAACAAAAACTTTAAAACTCACACAAACATGCAAGCAGGGAAACAATATATGCTTTCGAAAGTGCAGCAAGAAACGGAGTTATTTGCCTTAACAACGACGACGATCAGCAGAGATTTATCCGGCCTGAACAGCGACTAAAAACGATCTTCCCTTTGAAAGCTTTTAAAACTTCGTTCGGTTTTCTTTTTATAGAGAGCACCGCTTTCTTAAAAGGTTTCCTCTACGTGAAGTTTTTTGTGAATAAATACAAGATGTGCTTGTGCAGGTATTTATATAAAAACTCAAAGCCAAGGTAAATGAACACACATTCTGTTAAAGTGCTACTAAAAACAGTGCTACCTTGCTTTTAAAACAAATAAAATGCAGACCGAACGGATTTGGTTAAAACAAACCGAGCTTGTCTTGACCGATCGGACAGCTCTCGCAATCGCGCCCTAAACTGAAACAGATCAGCAAGATAAAATCTGATTGGCAATAGAATTTACAAATAGAACAAAAAATTAAACTTTTCATTTGTGAATTTATGAATTTCTCGGTGTTATACATCACGTCACTACCTAACTAGTAAATCTGATGGTATGTTACTAAGGAAGGCTCAAGGTCAAAATCTACCTATCCTGATGCAATAATAATTCACAAAGAACTTTCAAACGAGTCAGGACACGTGAATTAATTTCATTCATGTGGGGGATTGGGAAATGTGAATGAAAGCTGTCAGATCGCAAGCGATCTGGTTGAAAGCAGTCAGGACGCGAGCTGCTTCAGGTCGCGAGCAGTCAGGTCGTGAGCTATTTCAGGTTGCAACCTGTGTCAGATCGCAAGCTGTATTAGATCGTAGGGTGTTTCAAAGCCCTAAGTTGAACTGAGTTGACCATCGCGAGATGAGTTGACCGTCGCGAACTGAGTTGACCATCAGGAGCTTATCTGCGAACCCTGAACTGAGGTGTGTACTCCGTGCTGTTTCCAATGCACGATCTGGTTCATACCCCGAGCTGATCTGGGCAGGCACGCTGATCTGCGCACTCTAAATCAGATCGAACCGGTTTTTTCGAAACAGTGCAACTGTTCATCCTTCGTTTTCATCATGAAGCGATGCGCCTGTTCGAAACAGTGCAACTGTTCAAAGCAATGCACCTGTTCGGGATGGAGTTACTCGAAAACATGCGTCCGGTCATGGCAACTGATCACCTCTTATAAATACAGGCGGTCTGGGCACTCGAGATTCATCTACATTCTCCTGTTGTCTTTTGCGTTATATTTGCACTCTATGTTCCCGACTCAATCAAAGTTCAAAACATTTATTTTTTTCGTTGAAATTATTCAGTGTGGTGCTATACTTCGTAATCCGTAGGTCGTTGTATCTTAGGGACGATTGTCGGAACGAGAGCACTATACTCGGTCAATTTCGTCTTGCGAAGAAAGGACTTTCCTCGCCTCGACCATTCTGCTATTATAAACTGCTCATCGACATATTAGAACACCCAACAGTACTAACTTAACCGACTTTGGTCTCACTGCTCTGGCTGAGGTTTGTCGGATTTGAAAGTTTCTAGACCCCAGAAAGTCCATTATTGTTAGAGATGTTGGGATATTTAGTGTAGCAAAAGGCTACAAACTGGTTGTCGAAATATTATTCTGTGGTTGTACAAACTGGATGATAATATATAATTTTTTCTAAAAGAACAAAGAATGATAATATATAAATTCTGTTAAACAAATTGATTAAACTTTGTATGCAAAGCTTTATGGGGTTCACTTCTATTTTATTATTTTCAGTATATTCATATAGGATTAACATTTTGTATTTATAATTTATATTATCTGATTATTATATAATTTCAAAAAGATAATTTGTTTTGAAAGGTCACTAAATGCTGGATTGAAAGTTTCATACTTTGCGAAACAATTCTAGTTTGTTTATTCACCTTATTTACATCCATTTTTACATGTGAAAACCATTAATTTTTCTCTGGACCTCTGTGAACTCCACATGTTGAGGACAAATATTAACGATTTCCTGCATCCTTAGGTTAGCATCTCGTACCTCATAGCTGGCATTTTGATTACGTTTTTTAAAATGGACATCCGAAACTGAAAATGTGAGGGCTTCTACAGCTCTTGCCCAGTTTGATATTAAAGCTTCTGATGTAAGTTCACAATATAAGAGTGTCCTTTTATTTTTCAACACGTTGTGGAAATTATGGCCATATCCCACACCTCTCAAATGTGTATCCTGACACAAATCTAACATTAGCAGAAAGCATATTTCCAGTGAATCTTGACCGATTCCGGCCAATCAGATCAGATGGAATAAAATGAGAATGAACAGAGCTCTTTCTTTCACCAAAAGGCTGAGCCTGAGTTTATACACGTTGACACATATTTCAGAGTATATCTTCCTAACTTTACATCTATGCACCCCAAGGAAAGGGTGACTAAAAACACAGGAAGATATATATAGAGGTAAAAAAAAATTAACAAAACTAAAGAAAAAACCATTATGCTGCCAATTCTTTTGAGCAAGCCTCATCGAGCTTGATGGATTGCCTGTTGAAGATACTTGAAAGTCCTCTGATGATTTAGAAATCCCATGAACCAGAAATCGAAATTGTCACCGGTGACTATTTGCACATACTTCTGTGTTGGCCTTTCCACGTTCTCACTTTCGTTGGCTCTCTTTATTTTCCTCAGTGGGATCATGGCCTGCATATGTATACCGATTTCAGAATAAGACTGTTTCTCGTTTGGCAAAATGTTTAGTTAGGTTCAGAATGCCGAAGACAAGATGTACCTTATAGTATATTTTAACCAGCTCTCCAGATGGAGAAGAGAGCTTGATTAACCTCTCACTGCAGAAGGCAACTCTTTGATTGGAAATAAAAAGGAGTCCAGCAATAGGACCAGTTGTCGTCGACATATAGCACTGTGAAGCCTTCAACAGCTTCTCACCGTCTCTGATTTCAAATTTCTGCCTGAATACTTTGTCCACTCCCCCTAACTGGAGAATTCTTGCGCCCAGGCTCAACTTTCCTTTCACCGTTTCAATCAACTTCGGCCCTAGTCTCACTGCAAAGGCCATGGAAATGTTGGACATGGTTTTTTCCTCAGATGATGATGGTTTCTTGTATGTCAATTATGAGTACTTACCATGCTCTCGGATCCCTTGAGCGAATAAGTCCACGCTTTGCCCGAGTTTGTTGATTTTCGCAACCACCGAGTCAACTCTACCTGCATGACAAATCAAATAGGCTATGACTAATGATTCAAATGTCTTATATAGTTGTTGAGTCCAGGCTTGGGAAGAATGGCTTACTGTGTCTGATTTTGTAATAGTGATTAGCTGGAGAAGGCAGAAGCTGGTATTGAGACGCGGGATCCGGTAAAAGTGGTTTTGAAGAGAAGACAACATAATCTTGTGAGCTGATGGGAAACCCCATGATCACATGTTCTTTCTGCATGTTTTTCTTCCCAATTCTGGACTTGCTTGTTTTCACTTCCATTGATAAGTAAATGAGATGAAATACTTGAGAATGATCACCAGTTCTTGAGATCAGCTTTGCCTGACTAGTGAGCCTAGAAATAAAATCTGGATATAACGAAGGCAGGCAATACATGCATAACAATAACTTTTATTGTAAACTGAAAGCTCGTGAACCGATAAAGTTTGAAAGATGAACAACTCATAAGTTGAATTCCGGATAATGTAAACTGGTAAACTGAGAAACTGTGAAACTCGGAACTACGAAAGCATAATATGTACATGCTAAAAACATTTAAAAATGTTTAAAACTGTAAGTTGTAAACTTTAATCTGTAAAGGAAGTAATATAAACTTTTCTTTAAGTTGTGATTGTGAACAACCTGTTGGCACAGCGGCGGATCCGGATTCCGCTCCCGGGGCACAGCGGAAGTTTAAAAATTAGAGCCCTGAAACGGTCAATACACGAATATAACTAAACATACAAAGGATGTTTAGAGTATTTACCTTTGGCGACTACGCGCTCAGCTCCGACTATTCCGGTTTTACGCGGAAATAGGACTTCAATGATTAAACAGTAATCGTCCAATCCAGTCCACGACCGGAATCTCAATTCCTTCATTGGTCTGCACTAGAAAACCAGTGAAGATTTCGCAAATAGAATCGTCACATCGATACGGTTGGAATGAATTCCGACAGCTACGTCGGCGGCGGGTGGCGACGACGGCGGGAGGAGGAGGGCGAGAGTGACGGGAGGGAAGCAGTGTGGGAGTTGTCAATACAACTTGGTACAAATGAAGAGCTCCCTCTAAACCCCTACTTATAAATATTTAATGGGCTTAAACCAGTTTTATGGGCCTAGGTCAGGCCTAGGCCCGGGGAACATTGGTTTCAAGTCCATCGTTGTGGCTTCATCATAATCCTGATCGACGATCAGATCAGACCGATCTGCACAGTTTACAAAGTTGAACATTATGATGTGAAAATAATTTTTCGAACCACATAATCCAAAATAGCAGTTAGGCCCCTATCAGCTAAAAGGAAAGTCATACTTACCAAGCCAATTTAGGAAGTCACACTTCCATCATTCCTCCTTCTATACTCCAAAATTTGAGTAAAATTTCCGTACGAAAATTGAGAAACCAGTATTTATGTGACCCTGAATGGTTCAGGGATACAGCTAGCTGTTGACTCACAACTCTTTGTGACTCTGAAAATACATTTTTGGACTAACCCATCGGATCATGGTAAAGCGTCTAGCAACATCGCCCCATGATCCCATATGTATCACTGATAGTGCCTGCAAGAACCAGTTGGTCATGGTTAGCGTACAGTACAGTCCTCTCAGCTCAAATATCTCGATCGAATCAACGATCATTGGTAAATCGAGAGTCGCTAGAGATTCGATAGTCATGCATACATCTTGGAGATCAAATAGTGACATCGAGTGTGCTACTAGGTAAACCCATTTACGTAAAGCACATATAGTACTCTGCATAGAGATTTGTCACACTAGTATCTCCTCATACAGCATAGGATATCCACGCACATCGGTGCATCCTCGACAACGAAGCATCGACCCCTACATGCATCGGTACCTCACCCAAACCCGTCACCTGATGACCCCAACTGAGTCGATAAACGGATCAAATTGAGGCACCTATCATGCAGAGTCTCAATGATATTTCGAGTAGTAAGGACTAATCTGTATGTCAGGCCTCGTGCTCACAACCGAGTAAAAACCCAAAAACATGCGGAAGCTTATCAAAAAGTGGGTAAAATTTTCGCTTTTAGGCCCGACGGTTTAAAACATATAATTTAAAATAGGACGATACTCAAAATAAGTTCCCAGTTTATAAAACCAACAAAAGCAAGTATAGCATCAATACAAATAAACGTATCAGACTCCACATCAGAATACAACAACGAAGCACATGGCATCTCCCCGGCTACTAGACTGATACATAGATATATGCTATACGCTACTGGGACAATCAACACCCTCCTGGGGCACCACCAGCTGGGTTACCTCCTCGACCAGCTGTATGACCTGGACAACACAACAGGCAACAAACAAACCAAGCCCCAGAGGGACATGGGGTCAAACCACAGTACGGAGAGCAAATTAACAGCAAAGATACAGCATAAATAAAATGCAGATGCTATGCATGAGACACCAGATAACAACTGGAGGCTACGACCAACAAGGGGGGCTAACACATCCCAGCAGGGAGATGAGAGTGCGGTATTGCCGCTCGCCCTCGCAACCTGGTAAGAAAAAAACAGCAATACAACAAGGCACAACTGCCGAATCACAAGGTATGATACAACTGAGATATGAAATGCAAGTGATGCAATGCGTATATGCATAAAACAACAGACAGCCATACACGAACAACAACCAGCCATCACTGCATTTACTCATGCTAACCTCACGCTGTAACAAGCTCGAATCCGTACCTTAACACTGAGTAACAATTACCAAAAATTTAGATTCCTTGAAGGTGGGAGCAAGACACGGCCTGCACAAAATCTGCCAAACACACGATGCACAGATTTCAGGAAAAGCCTAAACAACCTCACGGCTCTCACATAATTTCTCACGGCCAAACTTAAAAGCGCACGGCTGGAAATTCATAAGCACAAACCAGCCTTCAACCCTACCCAAACAACTCAACAGGAAGCTTAAAACAAGGCTAGGATCAAGATTTCAACAACTAAACCAAAAGGCTACCTGCACCCGACGAAATGCACGCACACACAGTAGCTTCGTGCTTTCGATCCAGCCAACTATAGCTTCCAAAATGGGCACAAGATGAAAGAGCTTTCCAAGAGGAGTCCAACGCTACCTCGAACGAGAAAAACGGTGGCCGGAATCGACGGGAATCTACCGGAGAAACTCACGATGAATAGTAGTCGAGGGTTTGAGAACAGAGAAAGAAAGTCGAGAGAAAATGCTAACTATGGATTCTGATTTTTTCTCAATAATTGAAGGCCAACGCTCCAATTTATATACGCATGAAATCTGGTTAAAATTCCCACCGACAGAAACAGATTTCACAAGCAAAGCGCGCTAAAGTGCTCAAAAGCCACGGTGAAATCTGGAAAACCAAACACTACGCTTGCTTCCAAAAACACGGTGAAAGCTGGAAAACTAAACGCTGGAATCTGGAACCAAAACACGCTGAAAGCTGGAAGGAACGCTATCATTAAAAACGACGTCGCACCGTGCCCAAAGGTGAAATCTGAATTCTCGCGCTAAAAGATGGACGCTGAAGTCTGATAAGTTGAATGCTAACTAACAAAATAGATCTCTCCTCCAGCGTTCACCAAATGACGCCGTAGCCCTCAATACAAAAACGTGCGGGCAGATATCACAACAATCCTAGCGTTCAACGTATTACCAGATCTCTACACAAACGCTAAACAGATCTCACGCAACAAGATCCCACGCAACAAGATCTCACGCAACAAGATCTCACGCAACCAGATTTCTCCCACACACGAGAAATTCCAGACTTCATGAAACGACGGTGTTACAACTCAGCACAAAAACACGCTGCGAATAAACTAACGCCAACGACCAGATCTCTCGACATCAACGCTTACGTCATCCACAAAACGCATATCAGCGAAGCTTACGTCATCAAATCTGCGACCAGATTTCTCCACCAAAACCAGATCTCACCAAAACAGACCTCTTAACCCAAAATACGAAGATTCCTAGAATGGTTCTAAATGTGATTTACGACCCAAAAATGCAACCCAAGCATTCAAAATGAAATCTGAATCACCAAAAATCACTAAAACCCGATTAATTCAACAATTAATCCTTAATACAATCCAGGTCTTACATTTCTCCCCCACTAAAAAGGATTTCGTCCTCGAAATCAAACAACCATTCTAAAATATAACACAGCAACTGAAAATCGAAGCAACAACAGAAAACTAAACAGAAACTCAGATGGATCTGTGTAAACAGATCCTGATTAAGTTTTGAATTACACAAAACCTGTTATTGTGTTTCTAACAATTCTACTTAAGTGTACAGGTTTTAGGAACGAAGAAGAAGATGAACAGTAGCAGAAGTTTTTCCAGCAGATGGTTTGAAAGATAAAGTCCAGCAGCTGGTTTAGTTCATCATTGTATACGGCAGCTGGATTAGCAATGGAGACGTCCAAAGTTGAGTCAGCTGTTCGTAATCAGGCGGAGGCCAAGTTGAACCAGCTGGAGCGAAGTGAATCAGCTGGAACGATATGAACCAGCTGGAAGTGCCAAGGAGAAGTTGGATCAGCTGGAGTGATTATATGAGCAACTGGACCAGATAAAGTCCAGCAGCTGGTTTAGTTCATCATTGTATACGGCAGCTGGATTAGCAATGGAGACGTCCAAAGTTGAGTCAGTTGTTCGTAATCAGGCGGAGGCCAAGTTGAACCAGCTGGAGCGAAGTGAATCAGCTAGAACGATATGAACCAGCTGGAAGTGCCAAGGAGAAGTTGGATCAGCTGGAGTGATTATATGAGCAACTGGACCAGCCGATGCGCTAAAGAAGTGAACAGTAGG
>KQ996097.1:253204-266575 GCA_001598015.1 Dorcoceras hygrometricum
CTTCTAGTGCAGGCTGATTGGAGGGAGATCGGTTCCGGTCATGGACCTGATTGACGGATCTACCACCACCTACCGTGAAGAGCCGGCGTTCTTGTAATTCCGGTTGGAGCCAGGCACAAGTTCCAGCAAGGTATACACTAAAACACCCTATGAATGTCATAGATCTTTGAATTGTTCATCGTATTGATCGTCTCCCGGCACATGTATTTTTGTTCTTCCGCTGCCTCGCCGGGGTAGACGCTTTACCATGATCCGATGGGCAAGTCCGGAATTGTGATTCCGGAGCCACAATGGTTGTGGGCCCACGGTTAGCTGTATCCCTGAACCATTGAGGGTCACACAAGTACGGGATTCGAGATTCCCGCACGGATACACTCAATGTGTTGAGCATACGAAGAGGATTTTGGGAGTGCGACTTCCTAAAAAGTCAACAGAGGTCAAATCGTGATTTGCCGATGTTGAGGGGCAAAACGGTCATTTTGCACTGGGTTCTGAAAAATGGTTTTTCAGATCATAGTATTCAGTTTTGGAAACTGAGTCGATCGGTACGATCTGATCGGCGATCGGAGTTATAATGAAGTCTCGGTGATGGGGATGAACTGAATGTTCATCCGTTGGACCCGGGCACGTTGGGCCGGTCCAAGTCCACCTTTAATTCTACTTAAGGTAGAATTAAGCCAAGACTTAAGACACTTGTTACAACTCTAAACCTAACCCTAAGCATAGCGCCGCCCCCTCTCTTCAAACTACCTCACGCCGCCGCCGTGTGCCGCCCGCCGTCGCCGCTCGCCGGACTTGCTCCGGCCAGTTTTTCGAGGAGAATTCGTTGGCGATAAAATCCTTCAGCCTTCTAGTGCAAGCTGATTGGAGGGAGATCGATTCCGGTCGTGGACGTGATTGACGGATCTACCGCCACCTACCGAGAAGAGCCGGTGTTCTTGTAATTCCGGTTGGAGCCAGGCACAAGTGCCAGCAAGGTAGTGTTTTGAACACCCTATGAATGTCATATTGTATATTTTTTATCGTATTGATCGTCTCCCGGACATGATTTTTCTGTTCTTCCGCTGCCTCGTCGGGGGGGCTGATCCGGATCCCAACAGTGGTATCAGAGCCATGGTTTTCGGATCTGATCAATACAGATTGCCATAATTGTATCTAACCTTCAATTTTCAGAATCGAAATGAAAAACGAAGTCGAGATTCCAGCTGAAATCGCCGCCGCACATGGCGGCGCCCCACCGCACGCACAAACGCGCGTGGTACATGCGCGCTGGCCGCGAATGGATGGGCGCCGCTTCTCGCAATCATTGCGAGACGTTGCGGCGTTGATGGGCGACGCTTGGTGCCGCTTCACGCGAGATGGCCGGCCGTTGGAGCAGCAGTGGTCGACGATTGTTAAGCGCCCGTTGTGCGATGATGCGTGCGCTGGCCGCGCGAGAGGCGGCGCATGGCCGCACGCTGGCCGCGCGAATTGTGCCGCACGATTGCGCTACACTGGTCGACCGCTGCCGCACACCGCTGGAATCTTGCTGGCCGATGAACGCGCACGGTTGTGCGCTACTGGACGCGCAACGTTCGCACGGTTGCGTCGCGCTTGTCGCGGCCGCATGTGCCCTTGCGACGCACGTGAATTTCGTGTGGCGGTCGCCGGCCGGCCGCCGCTCCGGCGAGTCTCCGGCGATGTCGTGACGGCTGGTCTGATTTCTTCTAGGGTTTAGTTCGGGCCTGTCCCGTGCAGCCCATGAAGTTTTTGGGCCGGTTTGCGATATCAGGCCCGTCTTTGTCGATTTTGAAATTTTAAGATTTTCGGGCCTAGAATTGTTTTGAGCCCAATATGATACAATTAAAATTAGTAAAATGTGATTTTAATTATGAAATATGATTTTATAATGAAATATGATTTTGTTGATTAAAATTTGTTTTTATCGGCAAAATACGATTTTATTATAAAATACGATTTCGTAATTAGAATATGATTTTACGATAAATAATTAGATTATTTAAATTATGCATGTTAATTAGATTAATTGCATGATTGGGGTGATCGAGAGCCGTGCCCAATGTGTTAGGTATATGCAATAGGTTTTATTTGATTTCGGTTTTAAATATTTGATTATCATTTAAAGTGGGCCTGTTTGTGGCCCGTTCCCACCCCTTGATAAATGTATCCCTTATCTGTCATAGCAATTTAAATGTAAATTACTAGATTTAGTGGGAGGACATCCGAAGACGGTGGAGATGACGATCAAGATATTGAATGTTTTCTCGATTTCATTAGAGGGTGGTGAAATCGTTAAAATAGTGGGAGGGTAATTCATAAAACTTAATGACCATGTTTTATGTCTTAGTGATTATTAATATATAGTTAGTAATGTATGTCCGATTTCCTTTCAATATTACTGCTTATAAAATGGTTTCGATGAAAAACCCACTCGCTGCTATACTGGATAGCAACAAGTTCACCGGTCTGAACTACCAAGACTGACTCCACAACCTCAATCTTGTATTGGCCTCGGAGAAACTTCTCTATGCGATAGAGAAGAGACCTCCGAAGTTTTCCCCTGCCGATATCAGCCCTGAGGAGCTGGTAACGCTTAAACAATGGTGGGACGACGAGGTTAAAGCTCGGTGCTATGTGATGGCATCGATTTCCAATGAAATGCAACGGCGTTTTGAGAAGACGAAGTATGCTGCTGACATACTTTTTCATCTCAAATAGCTATACGGGGAGAACTCTCGACATGAGAGGTTCACGGTTGTCAAGGAGCTGATGACGAGCCGCATGCGCGATGGGACTTCGGTCCACGAGCATGGGGTTCGTATGATTGGGCTCGTTGAAAAGCTGTCGGGCCTTGATATCGCGCTTCCACACGAGCTGTCTGTGTATGTACTTCTCCTCTCGCTACCCGCTACATTTGACCCCTTTGTGGTCAACTTCAACATGAACAAGCTGGAAGCCACCCTTGAAGAGGTGGTGAACATGCTTGTAGTGTTTGAGGGGACTATAAAGAAGGACAAACCCGTCCTCCTTCTGGGTTCTTCTTGCTCTGTGAAGAAGGGGCCCAGACGCAAGAGCAAGAAGCGTTATGCTCCTGCGAAAGAGGAAAAGTCTGCCAAGAAGCCAAAGCAAAGGCTTCTAAACCAAACAAGAGCGAGGATGTTTGCCACCACTGCCACAAGGCTGGGCATTGGAGGAGGAACTGCAAGGAGTACCTCGAGCAGTTGCGAACTGCGAAAGGTATGTTCTACATTGAAATAAATATGTCTCTTAATTCAAATTCTTGGGTACTTGATACCGGATGTGGATCTCACATCTGCAATGATTTGCAGGTGATGACAAGAAGTCGACGTCTTAGAGAGGGTGAGACCCACTTGAGGCTTGGCAATGGAGCAAGAGTTGCTGCTATAGCTATAGGAGATGTTCATTTATTTCTGTCTTCAAATTTTAAGTTGTTGTTACGAGACGTTTTATTTGTTCCTGAATTAATTAAAAACATTATTTCTATTCCTATGCTTGATAGACTTGTATGATTGCTAATTCGATTTGCAATATTTACAAGAATGAACGTTTAATTGGAATTAGATGGATATTATGTTTGCTCATTCGATTTGCAATATTTACAAGAATGAATGTTTAATTGGAATTGGGGAACGCGAAAACAAAACGACCAGGTGAGTCTCCTACACCTACAGAGCCAGTGCCAGAAATGGTCGCACCTAGGAGATCCGAAAGGATTCCTAGAGCTCCTGAGAGATATGGTTTTCTCCTTGAAGATGATCAAGGTGATCAAGTTGTTGGATCTGATCCAAGAACTTTCAAGGAGGCAATTTCCGATGCTGATTCTAATTTGTGGCTTGAAGCAATGCAGTCTGAGTTTGACCCAATGCATGCTAACCAAGTTTGGACTCTTGTTAGCCCTCCCGAAGGGATTGTTCCTATTGGATGCAAATGGGTGTACAAGAGGAAACTTGGGCCTGATGGTAAGGTAATGACCTACAAGGCACGACTGGTCGCGAAAGGTTACACTCAAAGGCAAGGTGTGACTATGATGAAACCTTCTCGCCAGTCGCGATGTTCAAGTCAATTAGAATCTTGTTAGCCATAGCCGCATGGTACGACTATGAGATATGACAAATGGATGTGAGAACTGCGTTCCTTAATGGAAACATTAAGGAAGAGATCTATATGACGCAGCCTGAGGGTTTCACATCTGTTGGAAGCGAGCATAAGGTATGCAAGCTTCAGAGATCGATCTACGGTCTCAAACAAGCATCGCGAAGTTGGAACCTGAGATTCGATGAAACAATTAAGGAATTTGGTTTCATAAAGAATCCCGAGGAGCCATGTGTCTATAAAAAGGTAGTTAAAAGCGCTGTGAAGTTCCTCGTAATTTATGTTGACGACATCCTACTCATTTGGAATGACGTAGGAATGTTGCAGTCAACTAAAGTATGGTTGTCTAGTAGATTTTCGATGAAGGACATGGGTGAAGCATCCTATATTTTTGGAATACAGATCTATCGGGATAGATCGTGTTGGTCCAAAAATAAGGATCAAAAGATCAGCAGCCGCGCATTTAAAAGACTTTAGATAATTTTGCGTGCTGCTACATCAAACTGGAGGTGCAATACCTCTTGTTCTTGAACATCAAAAAACTCACCAGAAGAGCACCGGAGACAGATCTGGTATGATTTAAAAATCATGCGGAAAATACCAGAACTGAATCCTATATTTTAAAACAACTCAAACAGATTTATGTACAACATAAATATGTTCGAGACTTGCAAGTGCTTGTGTGCTGAACTGTATGCGATGCTAAGTATAAAATGCAAGTGCTGAATTTGTAAACGTGTGATGCTGAGTTATGCGAGAATGCTAAAGTAAATATGCAGGTGCTAAATGAATAACAGAATTCGATACGATACACAGCATATTTGTTTCTGGAAGTTCGGATGCTGGTTATCAACGCAAAGAGCATCTGCTGAATCTTTAGCGCAAGAGCAAAACGCTGTCGTATCAACTTATGTAAACGACATCGTTTTGCTATCGCTATCTCCAAATAGCATCTGCTGGTGAACAGTAGCTTGCGACTGGATTTCCTCCTCTACGACGTCGCTTCTCTCTTGCATCTGGATGTACAAGCTACCTGCTGGTTCTTGCGACTGCTGGACACAATCCATCTGCTGATTATGATGACATCACCGATGACGTCATCAACGCTAAACCATCTGCTGATAGCTTCCTGCTGATCACTGTAGCTTCCTGCTGAATGATGACGTCACTGCTGATGTCATCTACGCTTAGCGCTCCAGCTGATCTTTATCGTTCCAGCTCTAGCTTGCGATTCTTCTTAGCTTCTTGAATAGCGACTGTCAACAGATTCGTCAACAGTACTTATAAACGCGACTGGAATCTTCTTCTTCGATCTATTACTCCAGCAGACTTCTCAAATCCTGTTCTAGCTGATTCACTTCGCTCTTTGGCGCTTGCAGCTGGTTGTTATTGTTCCAGCTGGTTTACTATGCTCCAGCTGGTTCAACTTGGCCTCCGCCTGATTACGAACAGCTGATACAACTTTGGACGTCTCCATTGCTAATCCAGCTGCCGATTCCATGAACACCAAACCAACTGCTGAATCTTTATATTGTGAACCATCGGCTGGACAGATTCTTCAACTGTTCATCATCTTCTTCGATAGCTAGAATCTGTACACTCAAGTAGAATTGTTAGAAACACAATAACAGGTTTTGTGTAATTCAAAACTTAATCAGGATCTGTCAAAACAGATCCATCAATCTCTCCCTTTTTGATTTACACAAAACCTTAAATAAACAATGCATGTTCTAACAATTCTCTCCCTTTTTGTGGGAATCAAAAAGAGATCGAACTGCTGGTCTTCCCAATATTTGAAGCAAAAGCTCTCCCTACACTGTTACAACAAAAACAATGTAATAGCAGGAGTTTTAAATTTGAAAGACAGAAACAGCTTTGGGAAGCACCGTATGCAACAGCTGTATGATTTTCAAAAGCGAAACTGATGCATAACTCAAGATTATAAAAGACAGTGACGCCACTCTCCCTGTCTTTTATAACATGAGCTCAAATCATTTTAAAATCAAAATATTTGCATCAGCTGGAAACCGCAAAACAGAACATTTTAAAAACACATCAGTGCATCGAAATATTTCAAATGAACAAGTGCTACTGAGTTGCTTAACTATAAAGAACCAGTAAACAGAGAACAGCTCAGATTTTTCCTTCTTCTATCTCGCCCCATGTACTTGTCACTGAGCCTCGCTCCAAGTGATCTTATAGCACAACGAAAATAGAAGCTTGGCATCTGCCCGAGACTCACGCATCCCGACAGTTCATCAAGCGAAAAACCGGTTCTATATTAAAACAACATCTGGCCTTCATAAAATAAGCTTCTCAAAATAGTTAAAAACATTTAAAACATAGCACATGTGTTTTAAAATCAGTGCTCGTTCAAGAACAACCTGCTCTGATACCAATTGTTGGTCCGAAAATAAGGATCAAAAGATCAGCAGCCGCGCATTTAAAAGATTTTAGATAATTGCGCGCTGCTACATCAAACTGGAGGTGCAATACCTCTTGTTCTTGAACATCTAAAAACTCACCAGAAGAGCACCGGAGACAGATCTGGTATGATTTAAAAATCATGCGGAAAATACCAGAACTGAATCCTATATTTTAAAACAACTCAAACAGATTTATGTACAACATAAATCTGTTCGAGACTTGTGCAAGTGCTTGCGTGCTAACTGTATGCGATGCTAAGTAAATGCAAGTGCTGAATACTGTAAACGTGTATGCGTGCTAAAGTAAAGCGAATGCTGAATGAATGAAATACACGATACACAACATATTTGTTTCTAGAAGTTCGGACCTCAATGTCCTACATCTCCCCTTCTTCCACCTCGGAAGGATCCACTAGAAGATTTGATCTTACAACTCGTGTACAGACCCAATCCCGCAACCAGCAGCTGCGAGAACTCCTAGACTTCAACATTGCACACCAGCCGCAGCTGTATGACTAACTACATACACATGAGTTTTACATCATCGTGCTTGTACGGGAACTGTTAAACGTTTTGAGATTCATTCACAAATACAATGTGAATGAATCTCTGTGTGTGAGATTGATACAATGAAGCTCTCAACTCTCTGTTTCTCACACACTAGGGAAATGCTCTAACAAGCTAATTCTAGCTCCACTGTCAAATGCAATTAAGCTCTCTCTCGAATGGTAATTGACAGCTTCACTTCAGATTCATTTTCCCTCTATTGTTGTCTTCTATTGATTTTCTTTTCTGTGCGACAACAACTCTCTCACCAGCGTCTTCTCGTCAACCTTCTTCAATGGCGTTGCCTTCGCATATATAGCCTCTGTACAATAAATCTCGTTGGACACAAAATTCTTCCCGTTCAAAAGTGTTCTGTAAAGTACCGACAGGGAATAGTACTTGTGTCCTTTTCTTTTGCAGGCTTCTTGTCGTTTTCGCCATTTGAATTGAGCTCAGCAGTTGACATCCAACTCTCGTAAATCGTCAACTGCTTCGCTGCTGATTCATGTGAATTCATGTTCTGCTGATATCTTTGTCGACTGGATACTTTGCGCCTGGTTGCAATGCTTCGCTACATCTTCTTTTCTTGCGTTTGGATATCAAAGCTTGCGACTGGATGCAAAATAACAGCTGGTTCTTTGAGGCTCTCGACTGGATGTGCATACAAGCTACCTGCTGGTTCTTGCGACTGCTGGACACAATCCATCTGCTGATTATGATGACGTCACCGATGATGTCATCAACGCTAAACCATCTGCTGATACCTTCCTGCTGATCACTGTAGCTTCCTGCTGAATGATGACGTCACTGCTGATGTCATCTACGCTTAGCGCTACAGCTGATCTTTATCGTTCCAGCTCCAGCTTGCGATTCTTCTTAGTTTCTTGAATAGCGAATGTCAACAGATTCGTCAACAGTACTTATAAACGTGACTGGAATCTTCTTCTTCGATTTATTACTCCAGCAGACTTCTCAAATCCTGTTCTAGCTGATTCACTTCGCTCTTTGGTGCTTGCAGCTGGTTGTTATTGTTCCAGCTGGTTTACTATGCTCCAGCTGGTTCAACTTGGCCTCCGCCTGATTACGAACAGCTGATACAACTTTGGACGTCTCCATTGCTAATCCAGCTGCCGATTCCATGAACACCAAACCAACTGCTGAATCTTTATATTGTGAACCATCGGCTGGACAGATTCTTCGACTGTTCATCATCTTCTTCGATAGCTAGAATCTGTACACTCAAGTAGAATTGTTAGAAACACAATAACAGGTTTTGTGTAATTCAAAACTTAATCAGGATCTGTCAAAACAGATCCATCAGTTCGAAACGAATGCTCAAACTCACCCAAGCTACCTATATCGATACCATAATTAAGAGGTTCTCTATGGAAGAGTCCAAGAGAGGACACCTACCTATGTGCCACGGGGTCACTCTATCTAAGTCTATGTGTCGGAAGACTGATGAGGAGATAGAGAGTATGACACGTGTGCCATATGCCTCGGCAATAGGTAGTATTATGTATGGCATGATCTCGACTAGACGGGATGTTGCATATGCTCTGAGTGTCACGAGCCGCTACCAGGCCAACCCCGGCCAATTGCATTGGAAGGCTGTGAAGGATATTCTTAAGTACTTACGAAGGACTAAGAATATGTTCATGGTCTATGGGGGTGGTGAACTGAAACTGGAAGGCTACACTGATTCTAGCTTCCAGTGTGACGTGGATGATTCGAAATCAACCTATGGATTTGTATTCATGCTCAATGGTGGTGCTGTCTCTTGGAAGAGTTCCAAGCAAGACACCATCGAGGATTCAACCACTGAGGCTGAGTACATTGCAGCATCAGCTGCTGCTAAGGAGGCCGTTTGGATAAGAATTTCGTCCAAGAGTTGGGCGTCATTCCTAATGGAGTTGGTCCAGTCCCGGTGTACTGTGACAACACGGGTGCCGTTGCGCAAGCAAAGGAGCCTAGGTCTCACCAAATATCCAAACACATACTGAGGAAATACCACATAGTCCGGGATATTGTGGCTAGAGGTGACATAGCAGTTGAGAGAGTCGCCTCTGCGGACAACGTTGCTGATCCACTTACGAAGCCCTTGCCAGGACCCTTGTTTGAAAAATATCGCGAAACAATGGGACTGCGTCTGATGAGTAGTTGGCTTTAGGGCAAGTGAGAGATTGTTAGAGTAGATGCCCAACTAGCCAACTTGTGGCGTGTGGGTTTATAGACTCTTGTATAAGACAATCTTTATATATGATATTCGCATTTTGATGGATCTGTTTTGACAGATCCTGATTAAGTTTTGAATTACACAAAACCTGTTATTGTGTTTCTAACAATTCTACTTGAGTGTACAGATTCTAGATATCGAAGAAGATGATGAACAGTCGAAGAATCTGTCCAGCCGATGGTTCACAATATAAAGATTCAGCAGTTGGTTTGGTGTTCATGGAATCGGCAGCCGGATTAGCAATGGAGACGTCCAAAGTTGTATCAGCTGTTCGTAATCAGGCGGAGGCCAAGTTGAACCAGCTGGAGCATAGTGAACCAGCTGGAACGATAACAACCAGCTGCAAGCGCTAAATAGAAAAGATGAACCAGCTGGTACATAAGTTGAGACGTCTGCTGAAGAAATAGATTGAAGAAGAAGATTCCAGTCGCAATTATAAGTACTGTTGACGAATCTGTTAACAGTCGCTATTCAAGAAGCTAAGAAGAATCGCAAGCTGGAGCTGGAACGATAAAGATCAGCTGGAGCGCTAAGTGTAGATGACATCAGCAGTGACGTCATCATTCAGCAGGAAGCTACAGTGATCAGCAGGAAGCTATCAGCAGATGAGAAGAGAAGTGAAAGAGATAAAGCGACGTCGTGCTGGAGAATCAGTAGATGGTTTAGCGTTGACGACGTCATCGGTGACGTCATCATAATCAGCAGATGGTTTAAGTTCAGCCGGAAAATACCAGCAGGTAGCTTGTACATCCAGACGCAAGAGAGAAGCGACGTCGTAGAGGAGGCAATACAGTCGCAAGCTACTGTTCACCAGCAGATGATATTTGGATATAGCGATAGCAAAACGATGTCGTTTACATAAGTTGATACGACAGCGTTTTGCCCTTGCGATTCAGCAGATGCTCTTTGCGTTGAGATCCAGCAGTCGCAAGATACCAGCTGGAAGCATATGTTTAATACCAGCTGGACAACCAGACGCAAGCAACAGCAGCATCCAGTCGTGAGCTACAATGAACCAGCTGTTGCTATATATCCAGTCGCAAGCTACAGTGGATCCAGTCGCGAGCTTCAGTGTTATTGCATATCCAGTCGACATGGAATCCCAGACGCAAGAAAAGAAGAAGTAGCGAAGCGTGGCAAACAGACGCAAGATATCCAGTCGTAGTGATGGATCAGCAGTGAAGCAGTTTACAATTTACGAAGAGTTATCAAAGCTGGATGTCAACTGCTGAGCTCAATTCAAATGGCAAAAACGACAAGAAGCCTGCAAAAGAAAAGGACACAGTACTATTCCCTGTCGGTACTTTACAGAACAATTTTGAACGGGAATAATTTTGTGTCCAACGGGATTAATATGAACGGAGGCTTATATACTTCGAGAAGAGCAATTGAAGACATACTGTTGGTTGGAGATAACCAGAGCGCTGTTGCTGCAGTTAATGAACGGAGGCTTATATACTTCGAGAGAGCAATTGAAGACATACTGGTTGGTTGGAGATAACCAGAGCGCTGTTGCTGCAGTTAATCGCACAGTGCACCAACAGAGGGAAAATGAATCTGAAGTGAAGCTGTCAACTATCATACGAGAGAGAGCTTAATTGCAGTTGACAGTGGAGCTAGAATTAGCGTGTTAGAGCCTTTCCCTAGTGTGTGAGAAAAACAGAGAGTTTGAGAGCTTCATTGTATCAAATCTCACACACAGAGATTCATTCACACTTTATTGGTGAATGAATCTCAAAAAGTTTTACAGTTCCCGTCCAAGCACGATGACGTTAAACTTGTGTATGTAGTTAGTCACACAGTTGCGGCTGGTGTGCATTTGTGGAGTCTAGGAGTTCTCGCAGCTGCTGGTTGCGGGATTGGGTCTGTACACGAGTTGTAAGATCAAATCTTCTAGTGGATCCTTCCGAGGTGGAAGAAAGGGAGATGTAGGACATTGAGGTCCGAACTTCCAGAAACAAATATGCTGTGTATCGTGTCCTTTATTCTTTCAGCATTCGCCTTAATTTAGCACGCATACACATTGCATAACAAATCAGCACTTGCATTTCCTTAGCATTGCATACACTGTTAGCACACAAGCACTTGCAAGTCTCGAACAGATTTATGTTGTACATAAATCTATTGGAGTTGTTTTAAAATATAGGATTCAGTTCTGGTATTTTCTGCATGATTTTTAGATCATACCAGATCTGTCTCCGGTGCTCTTCTGGTGAGTTTTTAGATGTTCAAGAACAAGAGGTATTGCACCTCAAGTGTTGTAGCAGCGCGCAAAATCTTTTAACTTGTTTCAAATGCGCGGCTGCTGATCTTTTGATCCTATTTTCGGACCAACACACTTATCCATATGGCATTATTTACTTTCATTGTGTGTATAATGATTTACAATTGCGTTGAGTAAAGACCTAGAATGCACTAAAGCGTATGTTAGATGTGATAGTGGGTATGAAGGCTATCATGAAACACATCTAATAGTCGCTGTGTGTTCTGAACATGTTCCTAGTCGATTGGGCCGTCAAAATGAGGATAAGGTCGCCCGAGTTCGAGACTAGTATCTGCGATGCGAAGTACCATGTTTCATTGGTAGGGAACATTGTGATGTTCTGAGCATGCAGATAGATAGTGACCTGGTGATCTATCGAACTACCCTCGTTCGGACTTTCCAAATGGTTACCATTTGTCGAGTGGATAAGTCCGAGGTCTTGGTTGTACTGATTAGTCCTCATGACTCGAAACGTCATTGAGACTCTACATGATAGGCGTCTCACTTTGACCCGTTTGCCGACTCACTTGGGGTAATAAGGCGTCGGGATTGGGTGAGACCCCGATGCATGTAGGAGTCGATGCATCGTTGTCGAGGATTCATCGCTCGCAGACATGCGTGGATATCCTATGCTATCTGAGGGGATAATAGTGTATAAATCTCTGGCCAGAGTACTAGAAGT
Source organism: Dorcoceras hygrometricum (assembly GCA_001598015.1). Taxonomy (NCBI): domain Eukaryota; kingdom Viridiplantae; phylum Streptophyta; class Magnoliopsida; order Lamiales; family Gesneriaceae; genus Dorcoceras; species Dorcoceras hygrometricum. Next base: position 265,471 of record KQ996097.1, read on the forward strand.
GTTTTAGGTAAATGTGTTTACCTAGCACACAAGTACTGGATTCGAGATTCCCGCACGGATACTCAGCTCAATGTGTTGAGCATACGAAGAGGATTTTGGGAGTGCGACTTCCTAAAAAGTCAACAGAGGTCAAATCGTGATTTGCCGATGTTGAGGGGCAAAACGGTCATTTTGCACTGGGGTTCTGAAAAATGGTTTTTCAAATCATAGTATTCAGTTTTGGAAACTGAGTCGATCGGTCCGATCTGATCGGCGTTCGGAGTTATAATGAAGTCTCGGTGATGGGGATGAACTGAATGTTCATCCGTTGGACCCGGGACCGTTGGGCCGGTCCAAGTCCACCTTTAATTCTACTTAAGGTAGAATTAATCCAAGACTTAAGACACTTATTACAACTCTAAACCTAAACCTAAGCATAGCGCCGCCCCCTCTCTTCAAACTACCTCACGCCGCCGCCGTGCGCCGCCCGCCGCGGCCGCCACTCGCCGGACTTGCTCCGGCCAGTTTTTCGAGGAGAATTCGTTGGCGATAAAATCCTTCAGCCTTATAATGCAGGCTGATTGGAGGGAGATCGATTCCGGTCGTGGACCTGATTGACGGATCTACCGCCACCTACCGAGAAGAGTCGGCGTTCTTGTAATTCCGGTTGGAGCCAGGCACAAGTGCCAGCAAGGTAGTGTTTTGAACACCCTATGAATGTCATATTGTATATTGTTTATCGTATTGATCGTCTCCCGGACATGATTTTTCTGTTCTTCCGCTTCCTCGCCGGGGGGCGTGATCCGGATCCCAACACTCTCTAAAAACCCGGTTCATCAGATCCATAAAGACTGTAGGCGCGTTGGTCAACCCAAACGGCATCACCGAAAAATCAAAATGTCTGTACCTCGTACGAAACGCAGTCTTCGCGACATCTTGTTCCCTCACCCTCAGCTGATGATACCCGGAACGAAGATCAATCTTTGAATACACCGCAGAACCTTGCAACTGATCAAACAGATCATCGATTCTCGGCAACGGGTACTTGTTCTTGACAGTGGCTTTATTCAACTGTCGAAAATCAATGCACATCCGCATTGAGCCATCCTTCTTCTTCACGAACAAT
>KQ996099.1:5013-20128 GCA_001598015.1 Dorcoceras hygrometricum
CCTAAGCACTCTTGGCCGCCGCCCCCTTCTCTTCCTCAAGCCTCACGCCGCGCCGCCGCCGCCGCTAAGTCGCCGCCGCCGCTCGCCGGACTTGCTCCGGCTAGTTTTTCGAGTAGAATCCATTGGCGATAAAATCCTTCAGCCTTCTAGTGCAGGCTGATTGGAGGGAGATCGGTTCCGATCGTGGACCTGATTGACGGATCTACCGCCACCTACCGTGAAGAGCCGGCGTTCTTGTAATTCCGGTTGGAGCCAGGCACGAGTTGCCAGCAAGGTATTCCATTAAAACACCCTATGAATGTCATAGAATTGTTTTGTTTAATATCATATTGATCGTCTCCCGACACATGTTTTTTTCGTTCTTCTGCTGCCTCGCCGGGGGGCGTGATCCGGATCCCAACATTGTATTCATGTTCAATGGTGGTACTGTCTCTTGGAAGAGTTCCAAGCAAGACACCATCGCGGATTCAACACTGAGGCTGAGTACATCGCAGCATCAGCTGCTACTAAGGAGGCGGTTTGGATAAGGAATTTCGTCCAAGAGTTGGGCGTCATTCCTGATGGAGTTGGTCCAGTCCCGGTGTACTGCGACAACACGGGTGCCGTTGTGCAAGCAAAGGAGCCTAGGTCTCAACAAAGATCCAAACATATACTGAGGAAATACCACATAATCCGGGATATTGTGGCTAGAGGTGACATAGCAGTTAAGAGAGTCGCCTCTACGGACAACATTGCTGATCCACTTACGAAGCCCTTACCAGGACCGTTATTTGAAAAACATCGCGAAACAATGGGATTGCGTCTGATGAGTAGTTGGCTATAGGGCAAGTGGGATATTGTTAGATTAGATGCCCAACTAGCCAACTTGTGGCGTGTGGGTTTTATAGACTCTTGTATATGACAATCTTTATATATGATATTCGCATTTCTTTATGGCATTCTTTATTTTTATTATGTTATATTATGTTAACAATTGTGTTGGATAAAGACCTAGAATGCACCATAGTGTATGTTAGATGTGATAGTGGATATGATGGCTATCATGAAACACATCTAATAGTCACTGTGCATTCTGAATACGTTCCTAGTCGATTGGGCCGTCAAAATGAGGATAAGGCCGCCCGAGCTTGAGACTAGCATCTGCGATGTGAAGTACCATGTTTCATTGGTAGTGTGATGCGGTTGAACCGAATGTTCATATATTGGACTGGGCCCGCCCCAGGTCCATTGGGCCGGCTCAAGCCCATCACTTATTTAATTAGACCTAGGGCTACCATGAGACACACACAAGATACAACCTAGCTCTCATAGCCGCCCACCCTCTCCCACACGCCTCACGCCGCCACCGACCGCCCATCGCCGCCGGCCGCCGCCGCCGTCGCCCGGTTTTTCGCGTGATCGGACTTGTTTCGATCACCACGACGACGAGAATCTGTTCGTGCTAAAATCCGTCAGATCTTCTAGTGCAGATTGAAAGAGGAAGATTGTTTCCGGTCGTGGACCTGATTGACGATCTACCGCCGCCTACCGTTTGAGTGCCGGTTTCCTCGTGAAACTGGTCGGAGCCAGGCGCCTAGACTCCAGCAAGGTAGCAATTCGATAAACGCCCTATGAATGTTTATTGATTGTTTTTAATGTATTGAACATTTCTCGGGGCAAAATTTTAACTTCCGCTGCGCCCCCGAGAAACGGGATCCGGATCCGTCATTGTCGCCAACACATACCCCTCTCAATGCCAAAGTGGATGATATATTGATTATAAAGCAAGGCTTACTACATCCTCCTCGCCTATGCAGGAGAATGCAAAGCGAAAATGTTCCAATGACCAGACGAGGGTACTTGGAAAATTTTTTGTGGACAAATCCTGTAGTCAACTAGTTCACTTGGCAATATCCAAAGAAGTGGTGAAGGCAATGTTCGTTTCGGAGGAGGGACGTGAACGCAAGCCCGTATGTTATATCATCCAAACCCTACAAAGGGCCGTGCTCAAATACACAAATATTGAAAAGTTGGTCTTGGCTTTTTAACCACAGCTAGAAAACTACATCCTTATTTTCAATCTCACCCAATAGTGGTGCTAACAAATCAACCCCTGATGCAAAAACTTCTCTAGCCCAGAAGCAAATATTCTGAAGCGGCCGAATGATAAAATGGGACGTTGAAGTGAGCGAGTATGGGATTGAATTTCTCTCACACCCAGCTTTAAAGCACAAATCTTAGCTAACTTTTTAGTTGAGATGACTAAGAGCGAGGAAGGAATCTCCTCTCTACCTGGATGCTCCATGTAGACAGATCTATAACATCATTAGGGAGTACAAGGGGAGTACTATTGGAGAGCCCACAGGAGATAAATTTCGGTACACCATCAAGTTTCTCTTTCTTGCATCAAATAACAAGGCTGAATATGAAGCCCTTATGAGTTGTGAAATAAAGCAAACACCTAGGGCAGACAACAAAGAAGGAGATTATCTGGCTAAGCTGGCTAGCTCACTCACCAATATTGATACTCGAGAAATAATATTTCTATCTATTGATGGAAAATAGAATGAAGAGAATTTACTAGATTCATCTAACTATCGAGAAAGCAGTTCTTCATTTCTGTGTGGAATCCCCAAGCCAACGGCCAAACTGAGGTCACTAATCGTATCCTTTTGAACCACCTCAATGTCCGCCTCATCAACGCCAAGGGGAAATGAGTAGAGGAATTGCTAAGTGTACTTTGGGCATATCAAACGACCCATGAACAGCAACCGAAGAGTCTCTCAACCTAACATATGGGACTGAAGCATCACACCGACAAACATAGGGGAACAATCATGGAGAGTGAAACAATATGCCCCATCTGAGAATGATCAAGCTCTAAAAATTTCTTTGGACCTCATAGAAGAGTTGCATGAGGCACAACTCAAGCTGAAAGATACGAAAATTGTCTGGCTCGCGCATACAATGGTAAAGTCAGACCAAGGAATTTTCAATTAGAAGATCTTGTCTTAAGAAAAGTTGACATCCTGAAGCCAGTAGGAAGACTGGATCCAAAATGAGAAGGTCCCTACAAACTGGTAGAAATCATTAATTGGAAACTTATCGGCCCCAAAAAATGGATGGGAAGTATTACCTAGACCATGGAATGTTGCCAACTTGAAGAAATTTCATGTGTATAACGCCAACAGAAAGACAACAATAGCTTGATTTCCTTTCATTTTATGTATTTTATTTTCATTGTTAATTTATCGCGATTTTTCAATAAAATTTTCAAGTTTTATCTAGAGATTTTATTAGCTATATGCGTATGTAACACAGTGTTTATACAAAATGAAGGCTCTCCAAATGAAATGTCAATTACGAAAGGCAACCTGAATGCAAGAGGTCTGGCTGACCCTATCAGAGCAAAACAGCAACTCTGTAAAATGTCAGAATGGAAAATAATAAGTCCCTTGATACCTCACCACCTATAATTTGGCTTTAGGATTCCCCAGGAGAAAAAATCTTGGGAGTCTGATCCGCTCCCAAGTAACCCATGTGGAGCATTATGTTATTGTCAGCAAGACAAGCACCACTCATTGAGATATACAACAATAACAACCATGAATTGAATGAGAAAAATTATTTATTATGATCAGATAAACAAATTCATGCACAGAAAATAAAATAATGAATCAAAACGAAAAAAATTAATATGCCATAATCATCACATTAATAGAATAAATCACCAAACAATAGCCCCGAAGGCCAAGGCTCCATCAAGTGCGATGGTAGCGTAGAGCCTCTATCATCTCTTCATCATCAAATTCACCTAGTATCTCACCAATTTTACAGGGAAGTTCTTCTGTAGTCTCATATCCAGGAACCGGGATATTAGACTCTTATCATTCTCACTATATCTTCAGATACTAGCTTAGTCTCTCACAATTTACGCAGACAATCCACCACAACCTGGTCATGAATGGTCAAAGCCCGCCGAAGCACTTCATCTAAAATCCAACGAAGCTCGATTACATTCGATAGCCTTCTAACTAGTTCTCGTCAATAGAGTCTTCCCCACCGCTGAATTGAGAAAGTGCTCTCCCGCCTTTAACTCTAAAGAATATTTTCGTCAAGTTTATCTAGCTCTTGGTGCAAGGCATCATAAATTTTCAACTTATCCCAAGCTCTGGGCATTACAACTCGCATACCTCTCGTCAAACTCCTTTTGAAGCTTTTAGAACTCCTCGCGAAGCATAGCTATTTTCTCATGGAGTTTACTTTCAGCATTCCTAGACCTCTCCTCTTGGAATTGAAAAGTGCTTGCCAATGACAGGACCTACAAACATGTCAAGAGCAATGCACGTATAATTAAGAATAAAACAATCAAGAATGGTCCATAATCAACACAGCGATGACATAGTAAAATACCTTACGAGCATTCCAGGCAAAGGATGGTCACTGGTTCAGTTGGTTGTGGTAGGAGATGTAGTGTGTCATTATCTCCAATAATTTTTTTTCCCATTTTTCCAACTCAAATTAGGGTCACTCAAATCCCATAATGAGTCAGCATTATCCCTACAATTGACCTCTTCTATGAAAATGTGACAGCCCCTCAATAATTGTGTTGCACACCAGTCTCCCCTTCATGACCTCTCTTCAAGTTTTTTTAACTTCGTCCTCACCCAGCCGCCGAAGAGCATATCCAAATCTTGGTTCCAACTCCTTTCTTGTATCGATCATACTCTTACCATGTGTAACATGATGTTTATGGGGCTAAGTATATGTGAGTCCTGGAAGATTAATTTGAATTAATTTAGATTAATCAGGTTTAGTATGGATCAAATCGGACGTGAGCTGATCTGAGTAGAGTAGTCCGGAGCTGAACTGCTAGCATGAGCTCTGAGCTATTTTCTAGCACGATCTGAACCGATTATAGCGTGCTGATATAATGGAACAGTATAGAGCTGGATCGAGCGTGCTGAACCGGATCGAGCGTGCTGACCTGATCGAGATGTTGTAGGCTGATCGGGAGATGTTGATCCGGTGCGAGCTGAGCTGATCTGGTAGTACTGTACTGTAATGAGTTAGCATGCTGGGTAAGCATTGTGAGTTGGTCATAGAGCTGAACTGATCCGTAGTAGTGTGCTGTTGGATAACGTGTGCTGGTTGGAGAACGCGAGCTGATGTGATAGCACAATAGTTCGAGATAATCTGATGCCTCAGCTGGAGAGTGAAGCATGCTGATATTGCATGTGCTGTTTGGAAGTGCTAAGTGATATGAGGGCTCCGTGCTGATCTGTTAGTCTAGTGCTATTAGAGTTTAAGCTCTGAGTTGATCTGTTAACACTGTGTTAATGTTGTAGCATATCGATTTGGTAAGAACTGAATGAAGAGTCAGCTTAGAGTAGTACTGGACATCCTGAGCTGATATCAGCTTGGAGGCCGAGTTGGTCGATGGTTACTGTATATCAGATCGCGGGAACTTAAGTTGTATATACTTAGACCTTGACCAAGTGTTAGTCATTTCCCGACACTTAGATATTTTCTCGAGAGGGCTCGAGCTATTACCTTCTTCATGAAACCCTCGTTACTGTTCACCGAACCTTATCTTCTCCGATAGCCGACGGTAGATGATTCAACTTGGAGCAATACTGGTACCATTGGGTTCCTCTCTTCAAACCCGTCTTTCCCTACCAATCTTGGAGCCAGTGGTTGGTCGAAAGAGAGAGCGCGACGATAGTCAAAGCATACAACTTTTCACGATTTCCGACAAGTTGTTTTTCGGTTCAAGTAGCGACTTTGGGTAAGTGCTAGTGTTCGATTCCGGTTTCGTTTAGAACCATTAATCGCTTTTGGGGAGTAGGGTCAAGTTGGGTTGAGCTTGTAGCTTTTGGATCTGTTTCAGTTGTAGTTTTCCCGAGCTGATTTTGTGTGGGTTGAGCAGATTGTATCTTGGTGGCTGGTTTGAACGTTTCTGTCGATTTTTCTCCATGAGAGTTGGGAAAGCAGAAGACGGGTTGCCAGAGCTGATTGCTTCAGTTGCACGAGCTGTTCTCGTGTTGGTGTTCTGCTCTTTCTGCGAGCTGTTGTGAGGTATTGATATTCAGGAGTTGAGGTATGGATCGGAATTGGTATTTACTGCTTTCGTATAGTATGATTATGTGCTTTGTGCTGTTTACGTGCTGTGTAATTTGATATGTATTGCTGCTTGTGTTACATGTTGAGCATGTCACGGCATAGAATGCATGCATATATCATATTGAGCCCTGATATTCCTTGCTAGCTGATGCATTGATGTTGTTTGACATGCTTCCTCGTGGAGTGTTTGTTGATGTTCTTACTTTACTAGGGATAGTACTGAGGATGCACCGGGTAGCTCCCGTCTCCTCAGTTGCTGTGGCCTGGATAGGTGGTGGCGGATGGTCTTATGTCGTCGTACTCGGATGGGTATCTCCCGTCACTCGATGATGAGCTACATCTATTTTCCATTAGGAACGCCCAGGTAGCTCCCTAATTCCCGATGTCGTTGCCACACGTTTCTATGGTCCGTTTTGTTGGCCTTCGGTTTGGTATCTGTTTCCCTTATTACCAGACATGCATTTGCATAGCACGTTGCATATATCACACATACTTCTTTTGTGTTTTACTTGTTCTCCGTACTGGGGTTTGACCCATTGTACCTCTGGAGCTTTTTGGTTGTGTTGTTTGCCATTCAGGTTACCCAGATACTTCAGTTGGCTAATGTGGTGCATCAGCTAGTGGAGCCCCGAGGGGTTGATCTAGTGTCCCAAGTGTATGTATATAAATATTTAGTTGAGTCATTATCGGGGGATGCCCCATGTAGTTGTCACATTGTCGATTCGACGTTTGTGTCGTGATGATATACATGTATTGTTGAGAGTCTATACGCTGTGTTATGTTGTGGTTTCTGTTATAAAGCCTTTTTTGAGTACTTGCATCTCTTTAAGTTTTATTTTCTATTCATGCCAAAAAGAAGATTTTAACCCGCTTTTAGCTTCCGCATTATTTCTTTAATTGTGCGCTTAATCTTGGTTTATGAGCACCGGGCCTGACAGGAGAGATACGTATATAATCCATCGACCGTGGTGATTTTTCCCTACGGAGAACGTCACACGAATCGGACACCGCATGTTTCCTTGGTGGCCTGACCCAAGGAGTTTTTACTGGAAATCGACCTACTTCATTCCGAAGAGCTCGAACCTCAGCCAGATCTATCTTACGACGGAAGCATGCAAATGCGATGATAGCATTTGGTGTTAATTGCTAAAACTCACACAAGGCTACGAATTATCTCAACTAAAAGGTGTTGGGAGGGCAAAGAGAAGCCATTATTAAAATAATCTAAGTAAGTTGTAAAATATCCTGAGGGTGACTCATTACATATATCTTCTTTTTAGGAATTATGCTGTCAGATTTGGTGGATAACCCCAGTTTTCAAAGCGTGACAAAAGAATCGACACTTGGCAAGGAACCGACACCGGTTTTGAAGCATGCAAGTTGTTAAATCACATATCAATACCAGTTTCATGTCTAGTACGTCCTCCACTTCGTTGTAGATATGTGATGTAGCAACTTCCATGGAGTACAAAGGTCATTAGGTGTATTCAATAGTGGAAAACTAATTATTTCTAAAGATTTTGGAAATGTATTCAACGATAACTTTTATAAACTATATGAAAGTCTGGTGATATTCAAGAATGACGTTATAAACTGCATGAAATGATTTTCAACATTAACTTTTAAAAACTCTTTAAAAAACTACAGGTTATCAAAATTTAATGAACTTTTTAAAAACTCCATGAAAGTAACCGTTGTGCAAATATTAATGCATAAAGCACAACAATAAATGTCAAGAAATTTCTTTGGTTGAAGTTAGAGATCTGAATGGATTTCTAATTTCTTTCATCTCTTTTTTTCTCTATTCTCTTATACATATTCGTCTCTCTCTTTCCCCGACACATAAAAATAAATCATATTTATATATAAGAATTAAAAAATTATTTATTTTTATTCAATCTATTAAAGTTTTTTAGTTGACTCAGGTATACATATTTTTAAATTGCTAAATTACCAATTTTTACAAATGCAATCAAACTTTTTAAAAATCCAAATATTTCACTTTTTGAATTTTAAATTTTATTATGTTATTTTAATCATAATATATATCATTAGTTTGAATATTCAATTAAAATAATATTAATTAAAATAATTTAAAGATCTCTATCATTTTTATGTAGTTGAAAAAATGGTTAAATTTGATTAAGGTAATATTAACTAATTGATAGGATCGTGTTGGGGTGCCGTGAGCTCTCGCATAACTCGAACACCGAAACTTGGAACTAAAAACATATTACGCGAATTAAAATTTGGTTTATGTGAAAAAAAGTACGCAATAGGGAAACCAGGTCGCGCCTGAGCTGGAACAGCAGCTCTGTGATTTGGTCCAGATCGCACGCGATCTGTTCTTGTGAAAAATCGAGATACAGTAGATCATGTTCTTGAAAGATTTGTGCACCAAGAAGTAGATCAGGTAAGATATAATATCATGCGAAAACAACCTGACTATCCTCTGAAAATCGAAAGAAAATTAGACAGGTTTAAAGATATGTATGCGATGCAATGCAGAAAGATGTAAGTAAATGTACGCTGCAATATGAAATTTCGGATCTGAATCTCCTACATATCCCCTTTTTCCACACAGGAAATATCCACTAGAAGATTTGATCTGTACAGACCCGATCCAACAGCCTTCAAGCTGCGATAACTCCTAGTCCCAATTGCACACCAGCTCGCATGTTGTGTGAATAACTAACTAACACTTCTTTTACGTCACAATGAGAAAAACTACAATGAATGTTTGTGTTTGTGATTCACTCAATATTCTATACAGTTAACTCTCGAAATTGTGAGTGAATCTGTGTGTGAGAATTTACAGTGTAAGCTCACTCTCTCTTTTGTTTTCTCACACACTGGGAAGTGCTTCTTAAAGCTGATAACTCATTGTCTTCCCTAGCTTGTGCAATCGAATATGATTACTCATTCAAGCTCTCGGCTTGCGCTCCAGATCACACCTGGGCACTGACCAGCTTGCACACCAGCTGTCACCTGAGTGTGCAAACTTTCGACTATGCACAGCTTTCTGTTTTCTGTTTTGTGCCTCTCTGCACTTGTATTATGTTTCGCTCATATGTCCATTCTGCTATGTATATCTTGTGCAGTACTCTCTATTCTGCTTGTTGTCTTCTTGATTTATATAAAGCCTCTCGTGCAATTCTATTCGTTGGACACAAAGTTGTAGCCGTTGTAAAGTTCTGGAAATATTGTACCTTGTGTCCTTTATCATTTAATACAATTGCAGGCTTTGTTGACTTTGAGCCCTCATAATTAAATGCGCTGCAGTCATTTCTGACTATGAGCATGTGAATAATGTATCTGAAGTAGACATGAAAAAACAAATCATTTTGAGAAACGTTAATCCAATCTTCACATATGTCGTCTTCAAACTGCTTTGTTATGATCTGATAGCTTCTGCTTATCTGTTCTCTGAGCTGCTTGCATTAAACTATTCTTTCTGCTCTTGAGCTGATCTGTTTTGTTACCGTATGATCTGTTTGTTATTCCTTGTATTGTACCATTGTAGACGTTTTCTGCTGTTCTTAACTAACTCTGCTCTGATCTGTTTTCTTCCCCCAACTGGTTTTTGAGCTGGTTGCTACCAGCTGGTCTGTTCTGTACGCTTCTTTCAGCTCTAATCTATTTTTGTACACTGTGAGCTCTAAGCTGTTATTTGTTCTACGATATTATCTGACATGTTCATACTTAACTGATATATAGAACACGCTGATTCTCTCTGAGCTGCTTATCTGAGTTGTTTGCCCGATATGATATGTTCTACGCTCTGAGTTGGGTCAGCTTGGTCGTCTGCAGGACCAGCTCGGCTGTCTGCTGCTGGACCAGCTCGGCTGTCTGCTGCTGGACCAGCTCGGGCGTTCCCTATTGTTTCAGCTTAGACACTTTTTCAACAGCTCGCAAATCTCGTCTAATCTTATTTGTTGCAGTACGCTTGTTCATCTCTCAGATAATCTACTACAATTCTCATTCTTGGTTCGCATCTGATCTGCTATGGCGTACTATACCAGCTGTCGTCCGATATGGTTCAGATTTTCTGTGCACTTGATCTAGACTGTTAGAAACATATCAGTAGGTTTTTTATATCAAAATTAAGATTCTGATCTATCAACACAGATCCAAAATCTCTAAATTTTTGATTACACAAAACCTGAATCAACAAAAGCAAGAGAAAAACATATTTGAAATATCTCTCCCCCTTTTTGTGGGAGTCAAAAAGGGTTTGAAATCTTGTCTCCCTCTTAATATTTAAAACAAAACTCCCCCTAAACACAGCACGGGATTTTTCAGCTTTCTAAAAGAAAACATTTTGGAAAGGGACGGCAGTTTGCAGAAAAGAACGCATGATATGAATTATAAAAACAGATTCTATGCTACTGAAAAACGCCCATCTATTCAGATTGGAAGATAAATGGTAATCGAATTCACAGAATCTCTTCCGCTTCTCTCAAACTCTGTAATATGTTCTATTATTTCAAAACATCCATCGTAAGAGGTCTTGGAATCCACGCAGATCTCGCGCAACCTGTGTCAGCTCGACAGAAGAGATATTGCTGCACTTTTCACTCTTGGTTCGGTGCTCTGCTATTTGAAAAGTATTACTCCGTCTTTCTTTATAGACTGAGTTTTAAAAACTTTAAAACGATTTTGTAGCACAAACAAGCTTCCTCATAAAAGACTATCAGAGGTGAAAACATTTTCTAAACCGTTCAAAACTTTCAACTTTAAAATGCTCTTTCAAGAACAACCTGCTCTGATACCAATTGATAGGATCGTGTTGGGGTTCCGTGAGCTCTCACACAGCTCGAACACCGAAACTTGGAACTAAAAACATACGTGAATTAAAAGTCGGTTTATTTGAAAAACAACACGTAATAGAGAAATCAGATTGCGTCTGAGATGGAACAGCAGCTCTGCGAGCTGGTCCAGATCGCACGCGCTCTGTTCTTGTGAAAATTCGAGATACAGTAGATCATGTTCTTGAAAGGTTTATGCACCGAGAAGTAGATCAGGTGAGATATAAAATCATGCGGAAACAACCTGAACTACCCTATGAATCGAAAGCAATTTAGACAGGTTTAAAGATATGTATGCGATGCAATGCAGAAAGATGTAAGTAAATGTACGCTGCAATTTGTTTATGGAATTTCGGATCTGAATCTCCTACATATCCCCTTTTTCCACACAGGAAATATCCACTACGCTGCAATTTGTTTATGGAATTTCGGATCTGAATCTCCTACATATCCCCTTTTTCCACACAGGAAATATCCACTAGAAGATTTGATCTGTACAGACCCGATCCAACAGCCTTCAAGCTGCGATAACTCCTAGTCCCAATTGCACACCAGCTCGCATGTTTTGTGAATAACTAACTAACACTTCTTTTACGTCTCAGTGAGAAAGACTACAATGAATGTTTGTGTTTGTGATTCACTCACTAATCTATACAGCTCAACTCTCGAAGCTTTTAGTGAATCTGTGTGTGAGAATTTAAAGTGTAAGCTCACTCTCTCTTTTGTTTTCTCACACACTGGGAAGTGCTTCTTCAAAGCTGATAACTAATTGTCTTCCCTAGCTTGTGCAGTCGAATATGATTCCTCATTGAAGCTCTTGGCTTGTGCACCAGCTCACACCTGGGAACTGACCAGCTTGCACACCAGTTGTCACCTGAGTGTGAAAACTTCGACTATGCACAGCTTTCTGTTTTCTGTTTTGTGCCTCTCTGCACTTGTATTTTGTCTCGCTCATATGTCCATTCTGCTATGTATATCTTGTGCAGTACTCTTGATTCTGCTTGTTGTCTTCTTGATGTATGTAAAGCCTCTTGCAATTCTATTCGTTGGACACAAAGTTGTAGCCGTTGTAAAGTTCGGCAATGTTGTACCTTGTGTCCTTTATCATTTAATTCAATTGCAGGCTTTGTTGACTTTGAGATCTCTTAATTAAATGCGCTGTAATAATTTCAGATTATGAGCATGTGAATATTGTATCTGATATAGACAGGACAAAACAAATCAGTTTGAGCAACGTTAATCCAATCTTCACATATGCTCGTGTTCAAACTGCTTTGTTATGATATGATAGCTTCTGCTTATCTGTTCTCTGAGTTGCTTGCATTAAACTGTTCTTTCTGCTCTTGAGCTGATCTGTTATGTTACCGTCTGATCTGTTTGTTATTCTTTGCACTGTACCAACGTAGACGTTTTCTGTTGTTCTTAACTAACTCTGCTCTGAGATATTTTCTTCCCCCAGCTGGTGTCTGAGCTGGTTGCTCCCAGTTGGTCTGTTCTGTTCGCTTCTTTCAACTCTAATATGTTTCTGTACACTGTGAGCTCTAAGCTGTTATTTGTTCTGCGCTATTATCTGAGCTATTCATACTTAACTGATATATAGAACACGCTGATTCTATCTGAGCTGCTTATATGAGCTGTTTGCCCGATCTGATCTGTTCTACGCTCTGAGCTGGGTCAGCTTGGTCATTTGCTGCTGAACCTGCTCGGCTGTCTGCTGCTGTACCAGCTCGGGCGTTCCCTATTGTTCCAGCTTAGACACTTTCTCAACAACTCGCAGCTCTCGTCTAATCTTATCTGCTGCAGTCCGCTTGTTCAGCTCTCATCTAATCTGCTACAATTCTCATTCTTGGTTCGCAGCTGATCTGCTATGGCGTACTATACCAACTGTCGTCCGATCTGGTTCAGCTTATCTGCGCACTTGATCTAAACTGTTAGAAACATATCAGCAGGTTTTTTTGTATATCAAAATTAAGATTCTGATCTGTCAACACAGATTCAACAATCTCCCCTTTTTTTATTTACCCAAAACCTGAATAAACAAAAGCAAGATAAAACAGATTTGAAATATCTCTCCCCCTTTTTGTGGGAATAAAAAAGGATTCGAAATCTTGTCTCCTTCTTAATATTTAAAACAAAACTCCCCGCAAACACAGCACGGGGTTTTTCAATTTCCTAAAAGAAAACATTTTGGAAAGGGGCGGCAGTTTGCAGAAAAGAATGCATGATATGAATTTTAAAAACAGATTCTATGCTACTGAAAAACGCTCATCTATTCAGATTGGAAGATAAATGATAATCGAATTCACAGAATCTCTTCCGCTTCTTTCAAACTCTATCATATGTGTTATTATTTCAGAAGAAGCATTTATTGGAACGTACCTTCATTCTTGATAATAGTGAAGTGTGTCTACTGGCTCAATTAATGACCGTTTGAGAAGGAGGGGATATATAATTGACGAGCTGATTTTGAAAAGGTTACATTTTTCTACCGATCTTCAAACCGTCCAAGTTACAATTCCTACAGACAGTTTTCTCAAACCGAAGAACTGTACACATAGCTCACAATTCTCAAACCAGTTTACACGAGTGACACACACGCTGCTTGTTGTTATCAACTTTCTGTATCACATTTACTGTCGAAAACACTCTGTAGTATTAAGCTTTCATTGTATATCAAAGCAGAGCATGACAGAGCTTGCCAAGCTTAGTCAGCTTAGAGCGATCATTTCGTTTGTATCTTTACAAATTGAGTGTCTGTAATAGTTTGGTGTTTTTCTAGGAGTTCTCACAGCTTGCGGGCTGTTGGACCGGGTTGTTACAGACGCTGTAAAATCAAATCTTCTAGTGGAATCCTTTCCTATACAAACAAGAAGGGGGGACGTATGGGTTTCAGCTCCAAACATCAAGAAACAAACTCTCGTCCCTATTGTTTTACAATTTTTAGTTCCTTATCTGTTCACTATTGTATCGGGTCACTTCCGCACAAATATTATTTGTTACTCGAGACAACAAATTACGCTGAGATTTTTCGAGCTGATAACTCAGCTCTGAGACAAGTCGAAAGCTTGCAACTATTCTTTAATAAGACATTAAAGAGCATAATCTTTATTTGTATTGAATTATAAGGTCTGCAAATATATATGTATAATATTAATGAAATTATCACATTGTGTAAAAAATTATAAATATATTCGGTATGTTAATAAAAGATTAATAAAATATTTATTTTAATAAAAAATGTTATATATTTTAAGTTCAAATAAAATCATTATAAAAAGTTAAATTATAAATTAGTAAACTATATTAAAAAAATCCATAAAAACTTTCTACAAATGCATAAAAATCTCTCAAAAAATCTATAAAAATTTAATGAAATCCGTTAAATTCTTTTATGACTCTATGAGATTCCAATAAATTCTAAAATAATAAAAATTATTAAATTAAAAAAATCAATAAAATCATTAACTCTATATCGAATAAACGAGTAATCGTTTAATCTGTACAAAACTTTTTCAATAAAAAGTATTATTTCGAATTAAGTTAGAGTAATAATTTTGTCTATCCTCAGAATAACTTGGCTCTAAAAAATATACATTTCTATGAGAGCCTCAATCTGGGGTTTAGGGTTTTATATATAAGACGAACCGAGAAAAATCGCCTGGATATTATTTGATGATTAAACTCGCCAGTAGAAGATAGCAGGCAGGTGTTGGTGTAATTTTACACTTGAGCATGCTAAAGATAATTTGCAGAAGAAATTTTGGTTCTGTAAGTAAGCTTTATGTTCTTCAGTTTCATTTCTGTTCTTCGGTAAGCACCAGTAGTTCTGGTTACGATTCACGAAGTGGAAATGGGGACCCGTTTGCGGTCAATTATTTCTCCGAAAGATTAGGTTTTTCTAGGGATTGTGCTATAAAAGCTTATGGCCTTGTCAAATTTAGGAGCTCAAGTAACCCGGATTCAGTCCTTGCGTTCCTCGAGGAACATGGCTTTAGTGATACCCAGATCAAGCGTCTGATCCAACGTGTTCCCCAAATCCTTACATTGAAGCCCCAGGATAATCTGCTGCCCAAGATCGAATTCCTCCGGTCTTTGGGCATATCTGGGGACGACATAGTCAAGATCATCGCGGTCGCTGGATTCTTCATGAGAAGAAGCTTGGAGAATCGAATCATCCCTAATTTCGTTTATGTGAAGGATGTGTT